>JAGKTI010009343.1:0-31175 GCA_018397915.1 Birgus latro | reverse complement strand
GTGTGTGTGTGTGTGTGTGTGTGTGTGTGTGTGTGTGTGTGTGTAATCGTGCGCGTGGGTGTGTGGGCGTGTTGATGGTATAATTCAGTTTCTAACCAGCTTTAGTCTCCTTGGTGGAATGGTCGGGGATCAGCTGAGTGGCTGACCTGTTACCTTTTGAGTACTCAGGTCAAGGTCACACAGCAGTCAGCTGAAACAGTTTTTATGAGATGCAGATCAAACTTGGTGGAGGGATTCATGTGTAAAAATAATCCACTAATGTAGGTGTGCAGTTTCTTCATGTACATTCAGAGAAAATATGGACACCTCATACCCACTCCTGTGATATGCATGCAGATTTGAAAGCATTACAAAGTAGTAGTAGTACTGTAGTACTAGTAGTGGTAGTAGTACTGTAGTACTAGTAGTGGTAGTACTAACAGTAGTAGTAGTAGTACTCAGGGGCACAAGATCATCAGCCCTCAGGCCTGTCTCTCTGGCGGGTGTGGATTACGAAGCTGCTGTGGTCGAGAGTCGCTCACACCAGCAACACCAACAGATTAATGTTTAGCACTGCAATGTTAATGAATATAACATAAGTAGTAAGAGTACTAGTAGAGGGTTGGTAGCCACAGCCGTTGGCGTGCTTGGGGCCAACGGATTGTATAATTAGGGTTAGTGTGAACTGTATTAGGAAGGTTGGTTTTGATCTTCACAATATGATTCCCAAATGGATGGAGGTGATGTAAAGAAAAAGTGCTAGTAGTAGTAGTAGTAGTAGTAGTAGTAACAGTAGCAGTAGTGACAGTAGTTATTGTTGTTGTTATTGTTATTGTTGTTGCTGTTGGCGGATGGGAGCCCAGTCTGCAATAGTATTAAGATATAAATGCGATACCATCCCTCCTTCCCCTGTTTTGTATCCTATATAAGTTTTGGAGGGGGTTGACCCCCCTAAAAATAATGATGGAAAATTTTTATGCAGCAGAAGACATTATCAAGGAACCAAATTAACTGACCTGAGAAGTTTCGTTACAATCCATGGCCTCGCTTTTCCCTATTACTGATAATTTATTTTTGGTAGGAGGGATACCCCGTCAAGAATCATTAGAGCCCTGCCCCCTAAATATCACATTATGGATGAGAGTCTATCCATCTATCTATCTATCTATCTATCTATCTATCTATCTATCTATTGCCAGACGCCTTAATCCCGTAAGGAGTGGCCAAACAAATCGCCTCCATGTCGCTCTGTCCCCCGCCATTTCACTGCCCTACTCCCAGCTCACACCCCCCTCCCTCAAATACCCCTTCACTCCCCACCCTTCCTCTCATCCTTGGCCCCCCCCCCCCTTTGCACCCCCCCCCACCTCACTCACATATACTCTCCTCTTCAGTCTCTCGCTCTCCATCCTCTCCACATGGCCAAACCACCTCAGTGTGTTTCTCTTAACGCTTTCTATCACATCCACATCTACGTCACAACGATCAGTCCTTTGTATAAAATATCCAAAGTTATCAAAGCTGTATCTGCCCTCCTTTCACTATTTTCGAGAGTTTTTAAATTGGTGAAGGGGAGCTAACCCTCTTAAAAATCCTGCCTGAAAAAGTTGTACATAGTGAACGACCTTCGGATTCAGTCATCTAATAGCCTAGGAGGAGTAAAGGCACACACACACACACACACACACACACACACACACAGGCTGAAATTCACGCAACAGTATCGGGCGAGTTACCGAAAATGATAGGCTACCTTTCTTTGCGGGACTGATGGGAAAAAAGGTACCAGATAACCTTAGCTGGGGAGAATGTGGTCCTTCAGAGTCTTCAGTGTATCGCAGGACAAAGTTGCTTTTCTACTGCAGTTCACCATCTTCCTTTTTTTTGGGGGGGGAGGGGGGTGGCGGGCACTTGTATAACTAGGCAGTGGAGGCCGTCCTGTCGCTGATTTCTTCTCTCTGTACCATTTTGCACTGGGACCTAAGCTTGATTTTCTCAGGACTACTATTCTTTCATTTTTTCCCTGTTTTTTTTTTTTCTACTCCAACCCGACAACCTATCGCAACCTAACCTAACATTAGCCCAAATGACCAACAAACTAACCTAACCTGCTACTAGGAAAGCAAACCTAATCTACTCAAAACTACTGGATAAAGAAAAATGCAAAAATGGAACACAGAACGGACATCTGCTGCCCGGTCATATTGGTGTCACTAAGGAAAGTGTCACCTCCCCAGGACCACTTAACCCTCCTATTGTACATGCAGGGACTCCGGTAAGGCACGGAAGAACGACTACTACGGCGGAGCGTGCCTGATGACGGAACAGCACATCCGGAAGGTCAACGGCTGGAGCAACGTGTACTGGGGGTGGGGCGCTGAAGACAACGACATGAGGGAGCGCATCGCCTTTATGAACATGCGAGTGTGGAGGTACCCGGGGGAGGTGGCGAGCTACAGGATGGTGAGACATAAACCAGAGGCAAAGAACGCTGACAGGTGAGGCGGGGAGGGGTGTTTGGAGGGAAAGGTGTGTGTGTGGACGCTTGGAGGTGGGGGGAGTTGGAAATCCTGACTGAAGGCGAGAGGATGAGACGAATGTTGGCTGATTGGGGAGTAGGGGGAGGCTTGGAGGTGGAAGTGCGTCTGTGTGTGTGTGAGGGAGGTAAGGGGGTCCTAGTGGTATCCTAGTTGTGGGAGGATTGGGAGAAGATTTGGAGGTGGGGGAGGGGAGCAGGAGGCTTTCAGCAATATTAACCCCTTCAGGTCGAGAGCATATTATGTAACAATAAACAGAATATTAGAATAATTATCTAGAAAGAGGTGCGGAAATGTAGAAATGAGAGGAGATAAAACTGTGACAACGTGAGAGATGAAAGTGAAAGCATATTAACAACTGAAACTGAAGAATGGAGTAGATGGAAGAAATATTTTGACTGACTGATGAATGGGAACTGAGAGCTGAGGGGTAGTAAGCAAGAATGATTTTGGTGGCGTGCAGATGATGCAGTTGAAGAATGGGAAGGCAGCATGGTGTTGAGGTGTGTAGAGATGAACAGCTTTACTAGAGAGAGTGGAATGATGTGTTTGTTGCATATATGTAAGAAAGTCTGGATGAGTGGCACTGTATTGGTAGAGTGGAAGAAAACTGTGATTGTACCTTGTGCAAGAATAAAGGTGATCGAAGCAAATGCAAAGATTATCGTGGTAGAAAAGATACTGTATATGGAAGAATTATCATAAGGTATTATTTATATCAGAAGGCATGTTGAGTAACGATCGGGGTGGGCGTTGGAGTGGGAGGGTATGTGTGGATCAATTACTGGCAGTAGGGTATTAGAGATAGCTTATAAAATGGATTGTAACGTATATATGGGTGTGGAAGAAAGTGTACGACAAGGTAAACAGAGAAGGGTTATGGAAATCTTTGCTTATGGATGGTGTAGATGGAAAGCTGCTGAATGCTGTTCCGAGTTTTTATGATATTAATGAAGCCTGCAAAAAATACGCCTAGGAGGGCATCTACATGAGTGGTAAAAGATTACTACTGGAATGAGGCAAGGTTGTTCGATGTCCCCATGGCTGTTCAGTGTATGTATGAATTGGCCTATGAGAGCAGTAAAATTCGGGTCATGGTGAATGGTGGGGTATCTTAGATCTGATGTATACAGATGATGTGTTGCTTGCTAATTGTGAATGCGTACCTGGCAGAATGGTGTAGAGTTTTGAGAATGTCTGTGAGTATCGGGCTTTAAAAATAGAAGTAGACAAGAGAAAGGTAATGGCTGTTGAGGGGGAAAAAAATGACTCCCAGTGTGATGTGGCAGTGAGGAAGTTTGGATGCCTGATGGATGATAGAGAAGAGACGTAAATGTGCAATGGAAAAAAAAAGAAATATAGTGGAAGAATTAAGGAAAGTGGAAGGTGCTGTGAAGGCCTTTATACAAAACAGGTCTGAGTTCGGTGAATGTGAGAGGCCTGTTTGAAGGAGTATTGTGGGTGTGAGACTTTGATCTGGGGTGAAAATGAAAAGGGTACATTAAGAGCAGTGAAAATTGAACTATCGAGGAATGTGTATGGCTTGTGTAGTGTGGATAGGATAGGGAATAATGTAATTCACGAAATACGCAAAGTAAGAAAATCTGTGGACACCGGAGTCAGAGTGTGCTTATATGATATGGCCGTGTGGGGAGAATGGGTGTAAATGGAGTGGTGAAATGAGTGTATCTGAGCAAGGTGTCAGATGAGAGAGAGGTGTGGTAGGTCAAGAAGAAAGTGAACAGGTATGGTAAGCGAGTGTCTGAGAGAGGTAGGAGTGGAGGATGATGAGGTTAAGGAACTGACAAGGGATCGAGCTGGTTGAAAGAGCTTTTTTGTGTATGAGTGCATGACGGCTTTGACACTCCCGTTTTTACCAGGTGACGTGATAGGCGTTGGATTCATTGTAATTGATAGGTAATGCGAAACACGTAAATGTGGTTGGTTAGACCTATGAAATGGAGTTACGATTCCTAGAACTTAAATGGTGAGTGAATTAGAGTATAGCCCCACTTAATTTAGCTTACTGTTCCTTCTGTCACTTTTTTTTCTTGCTTTATGGAGAGAGAGAGAGAGAGAGAGAGAGAGAGAGAGAGAGAGAGAGAGAGACTAAAGAAATACTAAAGTTACCCCTCTCTGCCTCCCCCCTCCCCCAGGTACGAGATCCTGGCCAACAGCACATCAAGGATACACTGGGACGGCATCTCCAACCTCAGCTACACCGTCGTCAACACCAGCAGCCTCCCTCTCTACACCCACATCCTCGCCGACGTTGGTCCAGCCCCACAGGTACAAAGGCTATCTATCTGTTTATCTATTGCCTACCTAGCTGTCTATCTATATATCAGTTTATCTATCTGTCTATCTGTCTTATCTATCGTAGCCAACACCTTCCTCCTCTATACTCACACCCTTGCTTTATGTGTAGTGGAAGTGGTAGTAGTAGGAACGTTATTATTACTAAAACTTCTCACATTCCTGTGCGAAGTTTTCTTGTTTTTGTTAGCATTATTGTTACCTATTTTAAAATTGCGATATTTCAAAGGCTATTTGACCTAGAACCTTTAAACTTGGTCAGTTTAGTCGGACAACTGTCTACTTCTTTTGACCAAATATCGTGGCAATCTGTCAACCGGATCTCCGGATATTATTCGGAACATATAAAAATGAGTCAGCCACTCAGTCTCAAGAACCGCTTGAGCTAGGAAGCTGATATTTCACCACAATATATGGGTCCAGGTGGCTGATTATTCTCTGAGATTGCCTAGGGTAAAAAATTGAGACTTTTCCGGATATTCTGGATGTCACCTAATTTTCCATGAATGATTAAAGCCAGAGCCACCAGACTTGGTGGACTTAGGGACTGTAATGACCTAAGGTGACATGCACAAGGTCTTCGACCTTGACCTCAAGGTCCCTTTATAGCTCGGCTTCTAGTAGGCAGTGGCCGTGGCATTTTTTTAAAATCAAAATTGTCCTTGGACAGTTTTACGGTGTTCTAGTTATTATTATTATTATTATTATTATTAGTGGGGTGGTAGGTGGTGGCAGCCATCGTCCACTCACTTGATGTAGGGGTGCCTACTTCTTCCATCGCCATTATCATTCTTTTTTCTGTATCTGTCCTCCTCTCTTCCTATTTCTCCAATCTTCCCTCTCCATTTTTATTACTCCTCTTTCCTTTTCAAGTGGCTGTATATTGAGTGTAAGCCAGGAAACCAGTTACAACGCTGGGTGGTAACAATATAATCAACCCATACGTGTTCCTTACGTGTCAACAAGCGGGTTGGCGGAGGGATTATGGCGTCTGGCTATAGATAGATAGATTATTAGTAGTGGTAGCAGTAGTAGCAGTACCTGCAGACCCAGGCGCACCTGATTGTAGATCATTACTGCTCTTTTCCCACAGTCCATCCTCCGCCTTTCGGAGGAGAAGGAGTTGATTGAAGGGTGTTTGTATAATCGGGCAGCTTCAACGCCCTGCCATGTTCGTGCCACCACGTGAAGGTGTTCCTTTCCAGAACACATTGTTTGTGTATTTCTGTATTCTCCCTCAGACAGCCACTAAACAAACCACAACCGAATATGAGCGAGTACTGATGTAAAGAAAAAAAGATCAAGCAGTTTTACAGTACTAACTACCATCCGGATCTGCTTATAGGAATATGTGTATAACATCTTGTCTATGAATTATTCCACAGGTTAAATTGGTGGCCGCTGAGGTTCCTACAAAAGGCTTATTTGCAAGGAAGAGAACGAGACAGCACCAGCCCGACCATCAAAAAGGATAGGAGCTTCGGGGTGGCCACGGAGGAAAGCTGTACCCATGTATTTTATGTAATCTGGTGTTAACAGATTGTGTGTGTGTGTGTGTGTGTTGTGTGTGTGTGTGTGTGTGTGTGTTTTAATATTGTTTTAGTGAGTTTTTTATCTACTTAATACATACCACAAAAACGGATAAGGCACATACTGTAAAAAATTAATGATACTCTTCATAGTTCTTGGCTGGTTATCTGTATATTATCGTCCGACGTCTTATCCTGATATTTTATCCTGAATGTGTATACAACAGAATGACCTCTACGGCACTCAGCCTTATCCACTCAGGTGTACTCCATATCATCCCACTCCATCATCCTGTATATAGTGAACATTAATCATCTTCATTATTTACCCATCCCCCTCTAACACTTCACCGTTGTACATTCATTGCGTCATAGCCTTGTGCTCCAAACATTCCATGGGACTTGCAGTAACTCATTCCAGTGTACCTCGCTTGTTTACATCCTTTCCCACAAACACAACCTACACACACGTTCACCGGCCCGAGCATCTCTCCAGGTGACTCCATATCAATCTCATGCTTAGAGGTATGTCCGTTACTCTATTCTCTGAAGCACGGTGATGGTAATACGGTAGCAGCTGTAGCCCCAAGTTCCTCTAAACGTGAACCCAGTGGGTTGCAGGCTGAAACTGCCGTTGTCCTGTGGTCTATCATCTCTTTCCGGGGCGAGGAACGGACCTGAAGGACACTTACACGACTGGGCAGCATAGACGCCCATTTATATTGGTGTCGCCGCATGAAGGCGGTCGTCTCCATCACCTGAAACAGCACATCAAAGGAAATCATCCATGGGCAGAAGAGCATACCGTCTTCCTCAGCTTAGGAAGGTTTGGCGGCAGAGGGAGGGGAGTGTGAAGTAGGTGTGGTAGATTCTTCGGCAAACTAACGCCCCAGACAGTACCTCTATACTAGTGCTTATGTCTCTGCCAGCCATCAGTGTCTGTAGCAAAAATGACTAATCAAGTAATACCTCGCTGTTCATGTCACTCAAACAATAATTACTCCAACGATACCTGTACAAAGGCCTGATAAGTGACTGAATATGTGGGTCGGTGTCTGTGTTGCAGTTTGACACGGGTTTGTATTATTACCTTGAATTATAAATATTCAGGGTTTCCTACAATTTACTATACTGGAATGAATTAACAAACTGTACTGATACTCTGTTTTTTATATGGGTACTTTTATTTAGGAGAATAACAGACGGAACAGAAATACTACGATCAACACTGTTGACATATCCTAAATAAAAAATATGAATTTAAAAACATTTCATTTGTTACTGCACGATTTCCTTGATAAAATAAGTTTTAGAACACTTATGTGAGGACAATGTTATAAAAGATCAAAATGAGTAATGATATGGGGACTAAAGAAAGCGATCAACGGTGAACATGGAATCTCTAAAATCAGATATTAAACCCGTGATGCACAACCATTTACTGATACTGAACGGGATACTTGTACACCGGAGTAGATCAAGTTTTTTTGGATGTTTATACGTGGCAATGTCTGGTTTTAAATGTCAATAAAATAAATATGATGTCATGATTTTCGAGGCAGAAGTTTCAAAAGTCAAAAGAGACAGTAGCGGAACCGGAATTGTTTTTGTATACTTTGTGTTATTTACTTGTTCCATACCTGTCCTGACTCCAACACTGACGGTCACAAGTATACTTAGACTGAGACCGGCAGGAGAGCAATAGTCACGAGCTTATGACAGTCATAAGATTCGTGGTCCGGAACACAAATGGTGTCATGTAAAAGCGTGTGGCACGTAGGACTCCTGGTCTAAGGGAATGGGCTGTTAAAGTCTATGTGCAAAGTAGGACACACACACACACACACAAACACGCGCACACTCTCGAGCGCAAAACCATTCAGGCATGTCTACATAAAATGCAAACATGGACAAGTATGTTAGCCCTAAAGTTATCATCAGTGCTGAGAGTCATCTGTAAACATTAGTGACAGGTTACCATCAGTGTTCGCCGCAGAGGTCGTGTCAGCACCAACACTGGCACGTTAGGAGCACTGCAGTACATCATCGTCCACGTCATCTTCACATGTTTCTGTAACGCTGTTGGTAACATAAATGTAGTAAGGAGGCAGTGCCACCAGTGGTAACTACTAATACAGCTAATATTAAATACATCAGCCATAATCAGTTTTATGTTTTGTACAGTCAGACATGACAGATGCCATCAACAGTAGTATTACTGGATCCACAGCAAGAGAGCGGCCGTCATAACACTGAAACACACCAACAGGTCACACCAGCTGCTGACCCCACTGTCTCCCGCCACATTACCCACAATGTTGCCGTCGTGTGGATGCACCCTCACACACATCCATGCATCACACCTTTGGCTGTAAAATGAGCATAAAGAAGCAAGAGAGTCCAGAAAAAGATCTCATGTCAGTAGCTCAAGGCAGTGGATCTCAGTGCCGATGAGGTGGTGCTCGACTGAATGAATGTGAGGGCAAGGTCATTAGGTCAGACCATGAAATGTTGGATGAGGACCTTCATCTAAACAACACTGCATACAAGGCCTCCACATCAGCTCGCTGACAAGGATGAAGAGATGTACAGAAGTTCGAGCAGCATAGTTAGTGGAAAAAACTTTTTAAATTCTTGGTGACTTCAACTGTCACATAACCTGGAACGACAGAACAGCAGATGCTGAAGGCAGACATATTTTGTCCCAATGAGTTAATAAGCCAACTAAAGACAATAGTATCCTAGATCCTGTGTTTATTAGGGAAGAGGAAAGTAGTACCTGCTTATCGGTTGGTGAACCACTGGAAAGTGATGACCACAGCCTGATTAGGTTCTCTCTGTGTGTCTGTTGTGAAAGTCTGGCTTAACCTCGCAAAAGGAAGCTGAACTTCCATCAAAATGGCTTTGCAGGTTGTACAGAGTTTTATGAGTAAATTCAATGTAGAACTCATTTAAAGTGCAGGATTCAGAACAATAGACTGCTTTCATTCCTTCTAAGTCCACAAAGCCAAGATCAGTTCATCCAGAATGGTTTAGTAATGAAATAGCCACTGGAAAAACAAAAATGAAAGGCTGTATACAAGACGGCCAAAAACAGCCAGGACCAGGATGATTTGCACTCCATCAGCACTGTACGTAGAAGAGTTAAATCTCTGATAAAGTTGACTAAAAGAAATGAAATCAGGGTGACATCACGATGGAAGGAGAGCCATTGAGTTCTTCAGCCATGTAAACAGTAGGAAGCCTTTCAGAGATAGTACTGGGACTACTTAAGGATCAGTCAGGTGTAATGCAAATCTCAGGCTTGGATATGGACAGCGCGAAATAACTACGTTGCTTCAGTCTTTACATTAGAAACTCACGAAGTGGCAAGACCAGCACTGGTCCGTGAGAACGAAGAGTCCCTCAAGTAACCTGGCTCAAACAAAATCCTTCCAAGAGCTGTTAATGAGGCTTGTTGTCAGGTAGCTCCTTTACTTGCAGAAATATTCAACAAGTCGTTGGAAACAGGGGAAATGCCAAAGATTAGAAGCTAACAGATGCGACGCCAGTCTTTAATTGAGGGGATCAGGAATGTCCTAAGAATAACCACCCAATTAGCCTAACCTCTGTCAAAGTAAAACTACTTGAAGGATTGATTTTAGGCAAGTTAGTCAAATATCTAGAAACTCACAACCGGATTATAGACCCCCAACATGGGTTCAAATGACATAAATCATGCCTACCCAGCTTGCTTGAATTTTTCCACAAAATTTTGATTGAGTATGACAGGGATATAACAGTAGATCTAGACTTTCAAAAGACATTCGGCAAAGGCTTCAGTCGCTTCTGGAATTCCACAACAGTTAGTCCTTGGTCCACTCCTGTGCATCGTATAAATTAATGACGTTGATGTTAGCCTGATAACTGTGATCTCAAAGTTTCCAGGTAACATAAAACTTGGAGCAAATCTAAAGTTTTGAAGGGACTGAAACTCCAAGCAACCTTGTGCGTAACCAGGTAGCTCCTTTACTTGCAGGAATCTCCAACATGTTGCTGAAAACAGAAGTGCCATAACACTGGGAGCTAGCGTATGACAGAGTGGATAGACAAGGAATGTGGAAAATATTAAAAATATATGGAGTACATCGGAAAATGCTGAATGCCGTGTAAGATCATGTATGAGGGTGCTAGCTAGGGCTTCAGTGTGTGTGGATGGTGAACTAAATGATTTTTTTTTTTAAATCTAAATGTTGCTTTGAAACAAGAATGTGTCACATCTCTATGGTTGTTCAGTTTGTATATGGATGGAGTTATAAAAGGGATACACGGTAGGGCAGTGGATGTTGGAGTGACCCTAAAGAGAAGGGGAAACATTTGGAAACTTACTGTTCTGTTGCTTGCAGATGATACTGCATCGTTATGTGAAGACGGAGGACTGTAAGGCTTGGTGAATGAGTTTGGAAGAGTATATATGAAACTGAATCTAAAGGTGAACGTATGGAAAAGCAAAGTTGTGGTCTTCGAGAGAAATGAAGTCACTGAATGAACAGTGAGGCTGGATAGCGAGGAAATGGAAAATGTGTTTGATAAGTAATGACGGAAGTTTGGAAGATGAATTGCTTGAAAGGGTACAACAAGGAAGAAAGGTTGCTGGTGCATAGAGAGCAGTGATAGGAGAGAGGGAAGCATGAGCTTGGAAATGAAAAAGTCGCTGTATGACAGTAATGTGATCCCCATTCTGACGGATGGAAATGAAGCTTAGACATTACTGGAAGGACACAAGTCAAGAATGGGACAAGGGGAAATTAGTTATCCGAGATGACCATGTGGAATTACATGAGGAGACAGACCAACAAATGAGGAAGTGAAGGGGCGTTGTGGTGTGGATGTGACAGAATCACACTAAGTAAATTAGGTTTATTAGAATCACTGGGAAATTTCACGCTTAAGACCTGAGCAGCCAGCGTAAGCTCAGATTTAATAAGATCTTCCATCTCACAAGGTCTAGACTCAGTTTGCTAAAATGCTCTTATAATCATAACTCGTCAGCACCATGACTGTTTATTAAATAATTAGGGTCAGGACAAAATGACTGCAGTCGTGGTAAAGCTCGCTATTTTATTCTGTTATGTACCTCACAGGAAGATATTTGTCTCTGAGGGTCCAAACCAAAGTCAGTGATGTTTTAAGGAAATGAAAAAGGAAACTTGAACAAATAACCTTCCTTTACTTACGAGATTTCAGCAGAACAAAGCACAGAAGTAATTTCTATATATTAAACAAGTGCACAGCAGCACCCTCTTAACCTAAGTAGAATCACTTATAAACTTACACAGGAAAGATTACTCAGATATTTCTGCTTATAAAGTATCCACTAAATGGGAACAGTTTCGTTACTAGCCTGCTGTATAAAAGTTAACATAAATACAAATTCTTAACCTGCCATACGGCGTCTTGGAGTACATCTTACACTATGTCACAAAATACCTTCAACTACGGAAAGTGACTTGGAAGATGTTGGGCTGTTGAGTGAGTGCCTCTTCCACCTCTTATTACTCTTGGTATAGGCAGGTAGCCACGCCTCCTCTAGTCTTCTGACCTATCTGACAGCTAAGCCAATATCGCCTTCCAGTCGTTTCCCTAAGAGGGGGGTTACAACAGGTCATTCTGCCGTGACTGGCTACAGCAGTCCCTGGAGGTGATCATCTTTGGAATCCACCAATCGTTGTTTAGGTCAGGCTCCTCATCCTTTTCCGCGATTGTAACATGAGATGGGCTGACCTTCTACTAAGGGTCACAGCTGAACAAATACGAGTACTGGGAACTTGGGCCGGGGGTCAGCTGTGATTCGTCACAGCTATAGTAAATATACGCAGCTGGCCTCAGAACAGCAGACAGTAACCGTGAGCCAGTGACGCCTCCCTTTTTGAAGAATATTTCGAGTAGAAATTTCTGTAACCTACGCATCACAAAATTAAACTTTAGACAAAAAGTCTGCCAGTACATTTCCTTCCCCCTTGATATGATGAATATCCAATGAGTTATCTTGGAGGAATAGGACCCAGTAGGTTAATCATGTATTGTTATCTCTACTTTTTGCCAAAAACTTAAAGGGGTGGTGTATAGGGGATGAAGCCGAATCAACATATTCTTACGTACTCGTCCCACACTGCCACAGGCTCCACCAGTAGTAATTCAGTATAGGAAGGACGTCACCCAGGGCATCGTCCTACGTAGGGGCAGCCTTTAAGTGTACACAAGATCATCTCAGGCAGACGTCGTAATAACACAAGCTTCTCGCGTTCTTTGTATTTATTTACCAGGTTCTTACACTGTATCCTTGCCAAATACACTTCAGTGATTTCACAAGAACCAGAGCTACACTACCTTCGCATGGCCACGGGTAACTAAACTGACTGAAACACCCCTTTTCTCTCCTCCATCCTTTTATAATCTTGCATGGCACTCGAATCTTCTAGTATACTCAAGCAACAACAGTTCCCAAATCGGGGAAATCCAAAATATTCCCGAGTTTTCTTACATTAGGTAGCACTCTTCTTACATTAAATAGCACTCTAAACTCTTTAGCATACAAACTCAAATTAAATTACATAATTTAGCAAACAATCACCTAAATAAAACATTATTGAGAAAAAGAGAAGAAAACTTAATGCATAACTTTACAAAATACCTCTGCTCACAGCAGCAGGCTATCTGGCAACTCTGACTCGTAACTGAAACATCAACTTCCAGTGTTGCCAGGTACAGGGAAATTTCCCTGTTTTAGGGAAGTTATGACCCCTAAAGGGAAAAAGGGAAGAATTTTGAAAATAAGATAATCTAGGGAAATTTTAGCATAGATAAAAGCTTTCGGAAAATGAGAGAGACAGACAAACGGTCGCGTCCAGTTCTTGTCCATTTCGTTGCAGCCAGACGGTCCGGATTTCGTCTGTTTACCTCAGTCTTTGTCAGACCAGCAAGGAGGATACATATGCCAGAAGTACGTACTCTGAAAATGGAATCTTCAAGCAGTGATATTCCTCCTCCAAAGTGTAAAAGACAAGCTTGCTCCCAGAAGCATATTGAAAAATTGGAGGGTGATCCTAAGTTCAAAGGATGGCTATGCAAAAGTAAAAAGGGACCCGATTACTTTCACTGTAGAGCGTGCAACTCTGATGGGAAAGCTGGGAAGTCAGAAATCGAAAAACACGCTGAAGGGAAAAAACACAAGCAGTGTGTTGAGGCTGTGAAGAAAACTACGAGTGTTCTGGACATGCCGAGTGTAAGTGGCCGCAGATTAGAGGCACAAGTAAAGGAAGGGGAGATTAGATTAGTAGCATTTTTAAATGAACATAACATTCCACATGCAGCAACTAAGCATCTGATTCCAGTAAGTAGTAAAAGCAGCTTGTGCAGATTCAGCTGTTGCAAAAAGTTTCAAGTGTGGTAGAACCAAGTGTACTGCAATCGTAAAAAATGTTCTGTGAGCTGAGGTAAGAGATGACATTTATGAACTTTTAAGAACACCACCTTTTTCACTTCTTGTTGATGAGTCTACAGGCCGAGGATGTGTTAAAAAGTTATAGTGGCAAGAGTTGTGACTGATATCGGCGTCAAGGATCCTTTTTTAACATTGGTTCTAGTCGAGTGCTACAGCTACCAGTTTGTATGATCATGTTAAAAGTGTGTTTTCTGATGCAAACATATCATATAAGAATAATATGATTGGTTTTGCTGCAAACGGGGCGAGTGTCATGATGGGGGAACACCATTCCCTCGCAAAGCTACTAAAGGATGACATACCAAATTTTTTTGTGATGAAGTGTACGTGTCATTCATTCCACTTATGTGCATCTTATACATGCAAGAGTTTGCCAAGGTGGATAGAGGATCTAGTTGGAGATGTTTATAACTACTTCCTTTCCCCCGAGCAAACTAGTGCATTTATAAAAAGAGTTCCAGGAGTTTGCTTCAGTCAGTCCTCACAGGATGTTACATCCGGCACAGACACGATGGTTGTCACTGCACAGTGCTGTAAAGCGCCTTCTTGAGCAACTGCCAGCCCTGAAACTTTTTTTCACCCATGTAATTCTAGAAGATCGACTTCTTGCAACAGAGTCAATTCTTCAAAAGTTGAACAGTCCTCTTAGCACTTTGTATCTTGAATTTTTAGATTATGTGCTACCTCTGTTCACTTAATTAAATACTGAGATGCAGGCTGAGAAACCTAAACTCTACATACTGCACAAGCGTGTATCTGCAGTATTGCATACATTGCTTGAATGTTGCATGAAACAGAGTTACTTGAGCTCCACTCCACTATCCAACATTAATATTAGGGATCCATCTCACTTTCTGGCCCTAGAAAGTATTTACCTTGGTGGTAGAGTAACAGCCTCATTGATGGGCAACCATGGTATTGATGAGAAAGGCTACGATGCCTTGACTTTTACATTGAAGGTGTAGCTCAGATTAAGAAATTCAATTTGTCAGACCTAGTAATGATATACATCAATGCAATGGACCCTCAAAGTATTCTTCAAAAGTCTGTCCCATCAGTTGCTCCATTAGCATATCCTTTCAAGAATAGTTCCGATTACTGAAATCAGTGAAATCGACCGTGAATGGCGCCTACTTGGCAACACTAAATTGAATGTAGAAGCTGAAATAGACATGAGTGAATACTGGCTTAAAGTAGCAAACTTGAAGAAAGGTGATGACACACCAATGTTTCCCAAACTGGGAAATTTCATGAAGAATTGTTATGCCTGCCGCATTCCAGTGCACCTGTTAAGCGGGTATTCTCCCAAGTCAACCTAATTAAGACAAAAATGAGGAATCAACTTAACACATCCACACTGACTGGTATGCTTCATGCTGAAGGAAGCTTTGGACCAACATCTTGCCACAACTTCAAAATCAGGCCTTCTCATCTACAGCGTGTGACAGAAGAGACTTACAAAGCAGACTAGGCGAATACACACAAAATGTAAGTACACTGCAATAATCAGTTTTATGTCATGATACCTACAAGTAGTGTGTTATCATAAGGCACAATATTCTTACAGGGAAAATTTTTGGTAAAAGGAAATTTTTTGAGATATCTAAGGAAATAATGCTCAGCCGACCTGGCAACACTGACATCAAGAACCAACAGGAACTCACCCGTACCACTCAACTAAGTCTTGCTTCTTAACAATATCGTACACTAAGAAATGTTTCTGGGTAACGGTGAGTGTCAGAAGCAGCTCCTTTCCAATACCTGGATAATTCTGAGCAACAATAATTTTGTTTTCTTAATAAAGTAAAAAAACAGTTCAATACCACGATCATTATCTTGCACGAGGATTGCACCAGAACCAAAACCACTAGAATCAACAGCTAATTTAAAAAGTTTGGTGAAATCTGGGGCTTGGAGTACAGACTGACAAAACAGAATCTCTAGCTTTAGATCATGCTTCGTCACATTCTTTCTTCCACCAATATTTGACTTCTTTCTGTGGCAAGTCTATGAGGAGAATTAAGAAATCTGATAGTAGTTCACCATACCAAGGGATCTCTGCAATTCCCTTTTGTTCTTGGGTTGCCTGAAGTTGACAATGCCCCCAGCTTTGGCATTATGCGGATTTACTTTATCCAGCCTTACCACGCAGCATAATTACTGAACCTGAGTCTTTACAAAGTCGCATTCGGCTAAGTTGATTACAAAGCAGATGACAGTCTCTGCAGCAAGGCATCTGACTGGATAGTGTTCCTCCCAGGAGTTGCAGAATATATAACCAAATCATTAGCGTAAGTGAATCATTCCTTGATATCACTAGTTTTTTTTTTTTATGTGTCCGACTCTGGGCATAGGCTTCACAGCTTGCTATCAAGGCCCAGTCGTCCTCCTACAGTCTACATGTCACCACTTGGGCGCTTAACACCCACCGTCCATATTGAATACATGCTAGGGCTGTCTCATACAGGACTGGTGTATTGGTATTAGCGGGGTCATTTTTACGACATGTCGGCGGGTCTTCTGGTAGATCAGTAAAGCCTGATTTAATGAAATTCAAATCCTTAAACTGTTCCCTTCGCCAGCGAGGATTCGAACCTGGGTCCCACGGGACCGCAAGCCAACTCTCTACCGATCGAGCTACCGCCTCCACTAGTATGTTCATTAGCCTCTGGAACGTGTCTGGAGTATTTTTCATGCCGTTTGACAGGCTTTGCATTTGTACATATGACCACCAGCCACAAAAGCATTGATTGGGGAGCACATCAACCTCTGCTGCAGCTTGTAGGTCAGCTCCTGCTAGGGCAATAGAGAATGGACTGCTTTCGAGTACTTGCACGGCAGAGGTGCTGTCTCACAGGACAGGAGCATCCAACCTCTGCGTCGTACTCTGCTGCATCCATCAGCTTAAGAATATCCCGGGAAACACCAGGACACTTCCCTGAAGGGTTGTAAGGTCAGCATGTCGTTCAGTTGTCAAGAGAGTTATTCACTTAACTCCATCCACGCCTCTTGGTTCTCTCTCCAACTTGCAGTCTGGTCCAACATCAAAGGACAGTCCTGCTTACCCAGCTTCTTGGCAGCCGACACCACACATGCAGCACTACAGGGTTCAGCGTCCTCTCGCTCGTGGCGCTCCTTCAACATGTTCAGTTGGCACAACTCTCGTTTTCCCCACAGGCCTGGGGTCCGAGTGACATAATTAACATCACCGGCCCTCTTCTTTCTGAGTAACTTGCCAGTAGTGGTTGTCCACGAAGAGGGAGCACCACTAGCACCTGCCTCCAGAATGAAACACTCAACTCCTAGCATGTGGCTTTTATCATACCAAATCTTCGTTTTCCTTTGAGACTCCAAGTTTACCTTAACTAATTCTAAACTGTTGGCTAGTCCATATTTGAAATTTGAGACATAGGTTAATAAACTGACATGACCATCATCATTGACCCCTTGTTTCTTGGGCAACTTTATTGAGGTTCTCATGTCACTGTCAAACTCAGTTCAAAAGTGAAGTAGCCCAAGGACTCACTCGACACCTCTATGGAAGCAAGTAATTCAAAGGGAAGACCTTTGTTCAAATCGTTTCGTGATCAATGCAGTATTTTTTAACGATTAATTTAGGGTGAAATAAAATCTCTCCACTGTTCCCGGACTCGGAAGGTGATAGACTAAGAAGGTGATCTGAAAGATCTCTAACTACTTGAGGGCTTGTGTGAATAATTTTGGCTGCCCTGATCTAATTGCACCTCTTTTGGAAGACAGACTAGGAAATCTCCTTTACCATTGTTTTAGCTGAAATGTTTCTCATGGGGAAGGCTGTAGGATACCTACTGGTCATATCCAACATTGTGAGAATGTACTGGTGGCCTGATGAGTCTTTGGCAGAAGGCCAACTATATCAACAAGAAATCTAGTGAATTTGACATTAATGACAGGAAGAGGAACCAACACCACAACGGCAATAACCTTGTTGCTGTCACCGACCATGTGACAGGTGTGGCGTGATATACAGTACCAGAAAACGTCTTGACGAATTCCAGGAAAGCAGAAATGTTGCCAGATGCGTGGCAGTTTTCCTCACCCCAGAGTGTCCTGCCAAGAGAACAACCTCCGTACCACTTATGTATATACTCCCACTCATCATCTTGAACAGTATGGCAGGGTCTCCACCAACACATCAACACACGATTCGCTCTTAGGTAGAAACACTCAGACAACTCAGCCTAACACTCTTCATCACTCTCTGCAGTCAGTCAGAGCTGCAGTATCAGGTTAAAATCTTTGCGTGTCAGCCAACCCTAGACCTGTAACACTCTGTGGGGAGGCCTCGGCCTCAGAGTCACTCAACTGGGCAAATAAAGTACTGTATCATCAACAGAAATATCATCTGGTACCTCGTTAGTATTATCATTATCATGACGGGATTTTGTCGCCATGGCTGGAGACAATGCAGGGCATTCCTCCTCCAGTTCTTTTGTTCTCTCCCCACCTATGGGTTTTGTGACATAAAACTGCACTCACTTTTGCCAGCTCATTACCCAAAAGGAAAACTACCCCTTTCACAGGTAACTGGGCCACGACTGCCGCACCTACTACACCTGACTGGAGCTTCACTTCAGCCAGAGGGACAGACACGTGTTCAGCTATTCCCTACAGTAAGTCACATTCATCAGGTTCAGTTACAACTATAAACTCTTTCAACATAAAAGGCTGTGAAGCACCTGCGCCTTGGAGTATAGTGACTTTGTAAGTACTTTCTCCATCAGTTGACACCAGTCCGTTGGAAATGAAGCTGGTAAACAGGGTGTCTTGGGGGAGTCACTTTCCTTACTGTTTGAGGGAGGATGTGATGACTGAGTCTTAATACTATTTTAATTACTGACGGCTGCACTATCAGTCTCACTAATGCTCAAGGACAGCTCTACGGGAGGCTGACGATTAACAACTGACTGATCCACTCTGACCTTAAAGTCACTAGATACCTGCTGAGGATGTGTCTGACTATCATTCACCCCATCTGTTGGTGGCTGATCACTTGAGTATTAGTAATCCTCTAAGTATTTGCCAGAGTAATAGATTTAGCTCTGCAACGTCATCTTGTTCCAGCACTCTTCATCTGTATGACCCTTCTTAATGGAAAACCGACAAAACTGTAACTTTTTACTGCCCTGTTGGCATCCATGTCCCCACTCTCTCTGGTGGAACTAACATGCCTTAGGGGAACAGCATTTCCGTTACTGTCATCTAATTTCATCTGAACTGGTTTGCACGAAGAATGGCTTACACAATCTAAACGATTCTCTCTCCTATATCTTCCAAATGAATGAGGCTTAGAATAATCTCTGTAGACAATACTTTAATAATCTGCCACAACAGCTGCCTCAGCCAGGTTATCCATCCCTTTCTCGACTAGGTGACAGGATCGGTAGAGAGGTGGCCTGCAGTCCTAATGGACCTAGGTTCGAATCCCGGCTAGGGCAGAGAATAGATTAAAGATTTCAATTTCATAAAATGCAGACATCTCTGATCTACCAGATGACCCGCCGACATGTCATAAAAATACCCCCGCTAATACCAGTACACCAGTCCTGTATGAAACAGCCCTAGCATGTATTCAATATGGATGGTGGGTGTTAGCGCCAAAGTGGTGACATGTGGAGATGTAGGAGGACTACTGGGCCCCAAGGAGGACTACTGGGACTTGGGAATTGGCCCTGAAGCCTTTGCACAGAGTCGGACACGCGAAAAAAGAAAAAAAAGTTAGTTGCACCATTCTTGGCAATATTCCCAGTGAAGTGTTGCAAGATCATAAGGTCTCTTAGCTTAGTAATATCCTTATTAATTTTGTTAGAGTGCAGCCACTGATCAAATAAATCTTGAAGTAGTCTAGGGTATTGCACATGGGTGTGATCTTTTTGTGTGAGTGCTGCTTCCTTCCGCCTTATCCATCAATCTCACTGTTTAGCAATCAGTCCTCTTACCCGCCAGTATCACAATACTACCTACCAGTTCCACCATATTTCCAGTCAGTATTATTTCTACCAGTCCCACTATCTTACCACTCTCATCCACCAATTTGACTATCTTATCTACCAGTCCCATTGGCTTACCTACCAATGCCAGTGTTACCAGCTTTCAATATCTCACTTCCCAGTTCCACAGTTTTGCCTACGAGTCCCACTGTCTTAACCACCAGTCACGGTATCTCACCTACAAATCCTTAGTTTACGAAAGACTACGCCGACGATCAATAAAGAAATAAACAAATAAATAAATACACGAATGTTTAGCGACAACATGAAAAGCAAAAAATAGTGAATATTTCTATTACCTTCAGAGGATATGTGGGTAAAGAATATATGCAGCAGACGCAGAGGGATCACTTTAAAGCTGAATGTCATCGTACGGAGGAAGCAAGAATATATTAGTGATGATCTGCTTCACAATCAGAGGGTTACTTAAATCCTTTTTTTAATCCCTGAACGACGAGACGCCACACTTTGGCAGAACTATGTGGAGGTATCAAAAGCACCATAGGTATTATTTCTATCGCTATCAGAGAGATAATATAATCTTATATTCCCACTCTTACTAATCGCCTTTGCCTCCACCTCTTATCATTCCATAGCTAACTTGTTGGCCAGGGCCAGAGTTCATAAGATGAATTATATTTTTTCGCTGTTGCAATCTCGTAGAAAACTAATATATGTGACAGGCTTTTAAAATATCTCTTCTTTGCCCTTCCTAAGTAGTAGATAAATAAATAAATGGTAGTCACTATACGAACAGGTAATAGATATAGTAATAACATATTTTCCTTAAAGTCAAAACCTCTTCATTACTATCATTCGTTCTACCGAGCCAGAAGCGATAACGGTGATCTTATGTATCATCTATCTATCTATCTATCTATACTCCGATGCCCTAACCCCGCAAAGGGTGGCCGCAGACAAAACGCCTCCAAGTCTCTCTGTCACCCACCATTTGCCTACCCTCCCCCCAGATCACTCCCCGCTCCCTTATATACCTCTCAACTCCAACCCTCCACCTCATCCTCGGTCTTCCCCTGCCTCTCCCTCCCTCCACCCTACCTGCATACACCCTTTTAGTCAGTCTTTCATTCTCCATTCTCTCTACATGTCCAAACCACCTCAGTGTATTTCTCCTAATCTTCTAAACCACATCCACATCCTCCCCACAACGTTCCTTCACTTCATTTGTCAACCAGTCCCTCCATGTCACTCTACATGCTCCTCTCAAGTAACTCATTTCCACTGCTCTCAGTCGTGACTTGTTACCCTCTAGCAAGGTCCATGCCTCGCTTCCATACGTCAGGGTAGGGATCACGATACTATCATGCAGTGACTTCTTGACTTCCATACTCACCTCCTATGTAATTCCTATGTAATTCCCTATTTCTCATCACCGCTTTCAGTGAACAAACAACCTTCCTTCCCTGCTGTACCCTTTCAAGTATTTCATCCCTAAAACTTCCATCCTTACTCATCACACTGCCCAAGTACTTGAATGCACTCACATTCTCCATATCCTCACCATCCAATCTCACTGTGCATTCTGTGACTTCATTCCTCTCAAACACCATAACTTGACTCTTGTTTACATTGACTTTCAGATTCCTCTTCTTACACACTGTCCCAAATTCATTCACCAAACCTTGCAACTCCCATTCATCTTCACTCAACAATACTGTATCATCAGCAAACAACAACACCTGAATCTTCCACATTTCACCCTCATTCATTAGAACCACTCTCACATCCACTGCCCTACCTTGCACCTCCCTTACAACCCCATCCATGTATATATTAAACAGCCATGGAGACATCACACAACCCTGTTTCAGTCCCACATTCAGATCAAAGAACTCAGCTCACCATCCACTCCTTCGTACATGCTCTTCACAGCACTCAGCAATTTCCCCTCCGCTCTATATAATCTTAATACCCTCCACATACCTTGCCTATCTATTCTGTCATAAGCTTTCTCCAAGTCCATGAAGACAGCATACGCTTTCGTTCCCTTCTCTAGATACTTCTCCACTAAACATCTTAGAACAAATATCTGATCTAAACACCCTTTTCCCTTCCTAAATCCCCCTTGTTCTTCTCCAACTAACTCCTCTGTTATATGCCTAACCCTATCAATAAGTATTCTACCATATATTTTTCCTGTCACACTAAGAAGGCAAATACCCCTATGGTTACCACATACTTCTCTCTCCCCTTTTCCTTTATATAAAGGAACAATTATACCTGATTTGCAGTCCTCTGGAACCCTTCCCTCTTCCCAAGCCAATCTGCACAACTTCCATATCCACTCCACAACAATCTCACCCCCATACTTCAGCATTTCACCACACACTTCATCAATTCCTGGGGCCTTTCCCATCTTGATCTTCATTGCTTCCACTACTTCCGCCCTACTGATCTCTTCCTCCCTCCTCTCACCTCTTCTTCTCCCAGCCATTCCCCAACCACTTATACTTGCTCTGCTCTCACTCTCTATTTTCAACAAATCCTCAAAGTGCTCCTTCCATCTCCTCAATTTCTCTCTCTTCTCCACCAGCAATCAATTATTCCCATCTTTCATTCCCCTACTATTTCCCCTTTCACACTATCTTACTTTCTTTACCTCCTTCCAAAACAATTTCTTACTCTCTCTTTTTACACTCAGATTCCTCCCAAACTCCTCATCCACTTTCTTCTTACTCTCCTTCACCAATCTCTACACCTCTCTCCTCCAGCTCACATATACCTCTTCTCTCTCTCTCATCTTCTCCCCCACCTTTCTCGCTAGCCATTCACTATATGCTTTCTTTTGTTCCACAGCTCGTTTCACTTCATCATTCCATCATGCTGTCCCTTGCACACCCCTGCATCTCCTCCTCACTCCACAAACCACCTCACACGCTGTGCCTATCTCTTCCTTGAAAATCTTACATACATCTTCCACCTCTTCCATCTGCTCTAACTCATACCTTTCCAATCTTTCTTCCACTATACTCTTATACTCTGCAATTTTCTCACTATCTTGTAACTTTTCCACTCTTCTCACAGGAGCTATTTCCTCCTGTCTTCCCCTTTGTCTCTTCACCCACTTTCTTTGCAGCTTTACCTTGTTGGTTAGAGATTCCATTCCCCCACCCTCTCCACGCTCTTGCATCCAACACTTGTCTTCTCATTCGCTCATCCACACACAAGTAATCTATCATTGCCTTTTGTTCTACAAGTTCACCGTACATCCTCTTTATGACTCACCATGTATACCTGTGGATCATATTGTGCCGAAAGTAGGTGTTGGTTATTGCGAACCCCTTACCAGCACAGATGTCCACCAAGACACTACCATTCCCATCCACCTCAGCTGGCACACCCCACTGACCAACCACTCCATCCACTCGTACATTCCCAACTTTGCCATTCATGTCTCCAATCAAAAACACTCTCTCGCTCCTCTCAAACTTGTCCATACATGCTTCTATACTTGCCCAAAACTTATCTTTCACTCTTGCCACTCGGTCCTCTGTCGGCGCATATTCACATACAATCGCCCAAGCTTGTATACATTTCATCCTCATCCATACAATCCTTGCACCCACTGTTCCATACTCTCTTAAATTCTGCTTCTACTTCTTGCTTATCATCAGACATACTCCCTCTGTTGCCCTCTCATTCTAATTAACTCCCGCACATATTCCTAAACCATACTCACCCTGCCACCTTACCATTTAGTTTCAGTCTATCCACATACATCCACTCTTGCATCCTCAAGCACCTGAACAATCTCTCTCTTTCACTTCTTCATTCACTCCTCTCACATTCTGTCCCCACCCTCAGAATGTCCTTTATCCGTTCCTTAGTCGTCAACGTATGGTCCGTCCTGGTCCGAGGCGCTTTATTTGCTTTAGTTAGTTCTTTTTACGGGGTAGGGCACTAAACCACCACTAACCCTTTTAGTCGCCTCATACGACAAGCAGGGTTACTGGGGGAGTATTCTTGAAGCCCCCCTACCCCCAGGTATCATACCTATACTTATTTGTTCACGTCCATCATTTGTTAACGACCATTAAGCCATTTCACTCCATGTTCTTGCACAGTCACCTTTAATTTTCTCAGATCTTCAGGAAAAATACTATTTAATGTGGCAAGGCTTACGTCAGAAAGGCTTCTTATAACGTATCAGTTTAACTATAAAATTAAATGGTAATATACATATACCACTCGTGACACAGTCAGTGATGAGAGGATCCTGTCCTCTCACCACTGATATGTGTTTTACTTTTTCACTGGCTTTTGCCCTCACTCACTTACTTGATGGATGGTTATGGGCCTTTGCCCACTCTCACTAAAAGGATGGTCATGGGGCTTTTCCCTTTTTCACTGGACGTATGGTCGTGGGCCTTTGCTCTCTCTCGCTGGGCGAATAGTCGTGGGCCTTTGTCTTCTCTCTATGAAAGGATGGTCGTAGGCATTTTCCCTCTCTCACTGGAAGGATGGTTGTGGGTCATTGCGCTTTCTCAGTGGAAGGATGGTCGCGGGCATTTGCCGTCTCTCATTGAAAGGATGGTCGTGGGTCTTTGCCCTCTCTCACTGTAAAGGTGGTCGTTGGCATTTGGCCTGTCTCAGTGAATGGATGGGCATGGGCATTTGCCGTCTTTTACGGGAAGGATGGTCATAGTCCTCGTCCCTCTGTCACTGGCTGAATGATCATGGGCCTTTGCCCCCTCTCACTGGAAGGATAGTCGTGGGCCTTTGCACTCTTTCACAGGTATTATGGTCGTGGGCCTTTGCCCTTTCTCACTAGAAGGATGGTCGTGTGTCTTTGCCCCCTCTTGCTGGATGGATGATCATGTGCCTTTGTCCTCTCTCATTGGATGGATGGTCGTGGGCCTTTATCCTCTCTCACTAGAAGGATTGCCAAAGGAGTACAAGGTACAAAGGAAAGCGAACAGTAACAGATCTAATGGTGTTTCGAGGCTGGTTGTTAAAGAGAAGATTATCGCTATGACATCTAATTCTACAAGTTGAAGGTAAGGATAGTAAAGCAAGAATGTTCCCCCCCACCCACCAAACCCTCCAGTCGAAGCTGGCAGGAAAAAAAAAAAAAGTGAGAAGGACCACAGTGCAGCATGGAAAAGCTCACGAGGAAATTTCTAAGGAAAGACTGAAAAGTGATGAACTATATTCTCTCCTACTATATCCATAACACTACAAGTTTCAATAAGCTACAGGTATCATTAATTACATAGTATTTCCCTGCTATAGCTTCATCTGAAATAAAGAAAAAACAGCTTACATTGTTATTCAGTCATGAACGTGTTTAGCTGGGGAAATATGGCGGCCAAAATCACACGCTCGCGGCTGAGATAGCCTCTCCATACTATAGAGCTCAGTTGTCGATTCGCTAAATGACCGCCGATTCGGTATTTCCTCGCACCCCTTATCTCCCCTCTCCTAACTTTTTTTGGGGGTAGAGGGCTCAAACAGCGGTATTTACCTTAAAATTCGTTTTCTGTGATAAGTATGTTGTCAAGGAAAACGTAATCAGTAAATAGGCTGGGACAATTATAGATCAAAAATTAACTCTATATCTCTTGCTTAGTCACTAGAGGGTACTTGAATAGGTCAAGGTGTGTCCAGAAAGAGGTGTATTCACCTCACTGAGCTCTGTGGTAACACACTTTGAAAATGACTTTTTTCCTAGGGACTTAGTTTTTTTTTTTTTTTTTTAGTAGAATAAACACTTTGTTAAAATGAATAAATAAGATGAGTTTCTGTTTTATTCCTGATACTACTTCTCTATATGGCAGTACATGACAATCTCACTGTGTCCTGAATACTCTTGTGTCCCCTTAATACACTTATCACTTGTCATGGCGGGAAGGCGGTTTGTTTGTGTTTACATTCTATATTTGTTGCAGTGGTGTGTTGTGCTGTCGCTACATCCAAATTTAATTCGAGAAACAGAAGGAAGTCCGTATCTTTTCATGCATTCCGCGAAACCAACGCAAGGTATTACGAAAGTAGTCAGATACGTCTGCAAAAGAAAGATCTATCGCACGTCAAGCATGTTAAATCATGGCACTTTATTTGCTTTGTGCATTTGTCACCAGAGTGTTTTAACTTTCACCTGTCATATGACAATGTCAAACTCGCTTCAAAACACACTTGATCTCTTGGAAACAGACTTTACAAGAGTGGTAATATATTCTTTCCAAGACAGATCCCGAGCGAATGAAACCCCAAGTACCCTATGTTTAAAGATGATGCAGGATTGAGCTGCATATTGTTAAAAATTAGAGGGTACTCCTGGGGAAGATTTTGTCTGGTTGATAGATGTAAGAACTGAGTTTTTGATCCATTAAAACCAACAAGATCACTGTTACCCCAATCAGAGATAAGAGCCAGGTCAGACAATAGGTGTGCCATAGCCTCATCCCTTGTTTGTTGAGGTAACTGCTGAGATGGACGCTGCGGGAAGTGAATGGAAAGGTGAAGGGTAGTGTCATCAGCGTATGAGTGGATAGGGTTAGATGTACAGCTTAAAAGGACATTGACGAATAACAGGAAGAGAGTTGGTGATAGGGCAGAGCCCTGAGGAACAACACTATTGAGGAGAAGAAAGGTGGCCGTAACAGCAGCAGCTATAGAACGACCAGAAAGGAAGTTAGAAATGAAGGCACAGATAGAAGGATAGAAACCGTAAAAGGACAGTTTGGAAATTAAAGATTTATGCCAGACTCCACTGAAAACCTTTGAGATGTCATGTGCAATGGCAAAGCTTTCGCCAAAGCCACGAAAGAAGGATGACCAGGAGTCAGAAAGGTAGGTGAGAAGATCACCGGTGGAGCGTCACTGGCGGAACCCATCTTGACGATCAGAAAGACGGTTGTGATAGGAAAATTGCTTTAAAAAAAAATTGTTAAAAATAGACTCGAAAACTTTTAAAACAGAGGATGTGAAAGCAATTGGGTGATTGCTAGAGGGACGGGAATGGTAACCTTTCCTTGTGACGGGCTGAATGAGAGCAGACTTCCAGCAAAAAGGAAAGGTACAAGTTAATAGAGGCAAAAGACTTCACCTAGGTAGGTTGTGAGCACAGAAGCTGTTCTTGAGGTCAACAGGAGGGACCCCATCAGACCTATATGCTGTGCAGTCTCGGGTCCTCCAAAGGTAGTTAGAGCTTTTCAGTCGTATAATTCCACTAAGGGCATTAGCAATTCACCACTCCTGAATGGCCTGCAGTACAGTAACGTACCCACCAGCCCCTTCACCTTGATATAGATATAATGGGATTGACTATTACAACATAAGTAAATGACAGAGACTTCATACATGAAGGTGGTGTAAGTATAATAAAATATGGTGGAATATAAAGTAATGCATGGCTAATATGCGTGCCCAGACGATACTTACACACTTCTATAGATTCATTCCTTGTTCATTTCTCGTTATTAACCTTTTTTATTGGCACAAACTGTATCACCCTCCGTCGTTCTGAGGATTAATACTCATATGTGTAATTACAAAGCATTACTATTAATTATGAAGCGAGTCACAAACCAGCAGTCTTCTTCCGTGAACGCATTTAAGCCCACCAACAGGTGGAAGTCATTTTTATTTCATTCTTATCGCTACTCGACGATTTCACTCAGATTCGAACACTCTAATACCGACAGGTTTACTGTATCTAACCGAGGCCACCGAGAAAAAAAGGGCCTGATGGAACCTTCTCACGTGACCCGTGACGTCACGCACTTGGAGTATGAACCTACACTCCTCAGTTTACCTGGGAGTGCGGGACGGTTACGTTGTCTCTGTGTCATCCGCCAGAAATACCTTCATTTATACATATTTTCAAGTCACTGATATTTCCCTAGAGAAAATACAATGACCTGTGGCTGCTGTGTCCCAAAATGCAAGGAAAATTATAAGAATGGCCCAAAAGTGTGTACATGTGTTTTCGTTTCAAAGCGACCAAAAATTGGCGAAGACGTGGGTACAAACTATCGAGGGACCAGTTTACACCAAACAAATACAGCAAAGTAAGTAATCTGAAATGGTTTTCTCTTGTTTCACGTTATATTTCAAAGTTTGTCGAACTAGGTTATGTGCATAATGAAAGAAATACATAATGCAAGCGCTGCAAAATTATGAAACGAAAGCATGGTGCACCCCGCTAACATGTTCATTCTCTCGTAAATTACAAATCGTAATTTATGGGAGGAAACTTATTTTTTCGCGATTAATTTAAGAAAATTGTTTACTTTAAGGTCAACAGATGAATAATGTACTGATGTTCCTGTAAACCGCAGGTATATCTAAATGGAATTTGAACTGCCTTTGCAATGCTCCAGAGTAATAGGCGGTTCAAATTCCCTAGTCTACCTTCCTTACGTTTCTTTCTGTAACAGTAACTGTATCAGTCACGGAAAAGTATGCAGTGCTATAATTCGTTTAATAATCAGTCATAATTTCTTGCTATTACAGAAGATTCTGTGTGGATTATTGTGTCCCCATTTTCAGTACAGGTCCCATTTTGATGCAGGAAAATTTTACTTAAAGTAGCGGGAAATGTTTTGATTTTGATTCGATTGTAACGTGAGACCAAGTCAAGGATACATGGAATTGCCCGCCCTTTTGTGCTTTTGTGTGTTTTATAAAAAAAATCCATTATATAATTTTAGTGAGATAATAATGGGGGAAATAATTTAATGGTCTTTGTTTTCTGGTAGAATGAGTGTTTTTGTACATGTAAATAAAAAACAAAAAACATGGAATTTAGGATTTAAGAGAGGTCCAGCGTTTTAGGCATTAATGCTACCAGAGACCACTGTCTTTTACATATGAGAGTTGCACTTCCGGCCGGAGGAAGTACGATGGGAAACTATTTACTTTGACGAAAGGACTGGTACACCAGACTTACAGTCAGGCTCAAGAAACCTTATCTTCTTGATGGTGCAATTTCTTTTGTCCTACCAAACTCTCCTTCCTGTCTTTCTTTTCCAACCCGCTCAAGAGAATCACCTGATTCAAAGAAAATTCGATTACAGGAGGCTGCACTCAAAAATGCATTAGAGGAAAGTGTTGCTGACGATTTAAAGCACAGGCGACAGGTAGACTTTCACAGTGTAGGTGAACTGGAGGGGAAATTACAATTTCTGGACCGTAAATATTGGACAGTTATTAAGCAGGAACAGTCACTCATAATATGCCATTTAAGTAAATTGCCTAATGCCAATCTAATGTCTGGAAATTGAACCAATCTCTGCAGTAACTGTGTTTTATAAAGATTAAAAAAAAAAAAAAATGATAGGGTTGGACAGTATAAGATTCCTTCTCATGTTACAGACACCAATGTCCTTGAGGAGATATTAAGTGACATGAAAGTATTTGGCACTGAGGATCATGTAAACCGACCAGCGAGTGTAATTTCTGTGCTGCAGTTGGTTTTATCACTATGCACAATGAGTCCTTCAGGTATGTTCACACACACTAAAATTCATTACTGAGCAGTTACACTTAATGACACTAAATAGGTTACAGTACTCACCAGAAGTAATGAACTTTTCCTCTCTCCTGTATAACTTTTCTCCTCAAGGTTACAGACTATTAAGGGATTCCAAAAATCTTATTCTTTCTAACCATTCAAGTATTAGAAGACTAACTCCATCGAAATGCATGAACCCATTAACCGAACAAGACGACAGTAATTTCCTGATGTATATTAGGAATAAATCTAACTTTTATCTCAAAAGGATAAAACAGTCGACGAAATTCACTTGAAACCTTTTTTTTTTTTTAAAGGAGGAAATGTTGTTGGTTCAGCTTTTAACTGTAGTGAGGCAGCAACAAGCGCTTTTGTTTTCGTGTTCAACAGCATATGCTGTAAGTTTAAAGACCTGGTACATATTATACCAACTAAATGCATGAAGGCGGAAACTCTGAAGTTTTAAATAAGGTAATTGTTGGTTTGGAAGAAATTGGCTTTAAAGCAATTTGTGCATTAACAGACAACAACTCTTATCAGTAGGAAAGCCCTGTCATTTTTCTCTAATCCACCAAAGCTCTCAACTGTATATCCACAACCCGTGCAAAACTCAAGGCCATTATTTTTCATGTTTGATTCTGTTCACGTACTAAAATGTATCAGGAACAACTGGCTTGGCCAGAAAGACGGCAACAGATGCGTGACATTCCCACAGTTCTCCAGTGATGGAAATTGTGATTCACATGCTAGTATCTTAACAGCACCATTCACCACTCTGCAAAAACAGTATTCTCTGGAAGCAGACTCATTCCTGAAACACTCTTACAAGCTGACCTTGAAGGCTTAACCACGGTACATCAGATCTTGAAAGACAAAATGTTAATTTAGTTCTTCAAATTTTCAATGAATATGTAATTCAAGCACTGTTGACAATAGGAAAAAAACAAAACATGCTTTGCCCTACTTTCCTGATGTTGCTGATTACATAAAGATTTTTCATACCTGGTGGACAGTAATGAACGTTAAATCACCCTTTAAAAGATGTAGGGTTAGTAACAAGTATGCTGACCAACTAACTAATGACAAAAATGATGTAAAGTACACATTTCTAAAAAAAAAAAAAAAAAAAAAACCTACATCTGGTTGGAACTTTGGGAAAGTTCAACAGAAATTAGTGGAAAGCTTACAAAAGAAACATTTATAGCAATAAAACATACCACATATGCAATAACACAAGTGACAGATTACCACTTTATAATCAAAATATTGACCTAAAGAATTTTGAGGAGACTAACTGGGATGATAAGGAAAAGAGACTCAATTCATATCTTCATAGAATCAATATAGATGTGACAAATGACGATATCACGGAGTGTAAAGACGTTCTTCCTGTTGTAGCCTATGTAGCTGGTTATTGCTGTTATGAAGTTGCAGAGAAAATGAAATGTAACTTTTGTAAGGAATTACTAACTCGTACAGGTAGGAAACATGAACTACCAGAAAACAGCTATATTCAACATATTTGTAGAGATTCGTTGTTGTACCCAAACGAAATTACGACAAATATTGTCCTGTACAATTACATGTATGAAGATACAGAGGATGAGACGGTGGATAGTCTGCTCTCTTTGATTATTCTGCTAGCCTACATACTGTGAAAAAAATCAGCATGCTACTGATTATAAGGTGAGGGAACACTTCCATTTGTTTATGTTATGCTGCGTGTTTTAAGGGTGCGACTTCTCGTCCATTGGACATGGAACCTGGAGTGAGGTTCTCTTTCTAGACCGGGTGGGCTCCTTTAAGGCGTTCAGTGGAAACAGG
>JAGKTI010009341.1:11264-28358 GCA_018397915.1 Birgus latro | reverse complement strand
TTATCTTGAGAATTGTGAGGAAAAGGGGAGGTATATACTTAAGGAAAATCCGTCAAGTGAGTAATAGGTTACTGGAAGTATGTTTTTCTTTTTTGAGGACTGTGAAGTAATTGTTCCCTATTTTAGAGTATTAATTGTGATTTCGAGTAACCTATCCACTGGCACCGAGCTAGGGCCAATTTTCATATCAGAATCTTTCAACAGACTGGCTATTTTTGATGTAAAGTGAATAATAGGTTACTGGAAGTATGTTTTTCTTCCTTCTTTTTTTGAGGACTTTGAAGTGCTAGATCTCTGTTTTAGAGTATTAATTGTGATTGGAGAAACCTATTCACTGGCACCAGGCTAGAGTCAACTTTCATATCAGAATCTTTCAACAGACTGACTATTTTTTGATATCTGTCTAAGCAGGGGGACAAAATTTAAAAAAGTTTTTGTTTGTCACCCCGTGGTCATACCCATGCCCCGTTATATCTTGGGAGGGAACTTTTATGTCAGTGAGGGATGGTATTAGAGGTTTATAACATGGTTTATCAAGAGTACACCCAGAGGGTGGTGTGTTGAGTGTAAACGACTTGATTTTCTGGTATATTTGGAATGTTAATACTTGACCAAACTCATCTCTAACTAAGTTGTGTTATACGCTATCTGTCCAATCAATTCTGAACCAGTCACTATCGAAATTCTTTTCCATTCTTGCATTTTATTTGAGTTTTGGAGTGTGTAATAAAAATCCGTGTAATCCCGCATTCATACCGGTCGTCTTCCTTCCCTTGCTCATGAAGACTGTACATGACTTGTTGGTAGTAATGGTATAACGTTTTTGTTGAGAGTGTACTGAGGTAATTCACACGGAGGAAAGAACTAGTGGAGAGGAGAATGCTCATGCCCTGCCGAAATCCAGCGGACCGAGTTTCTCATGATGTATACAGTAAGTATCAAAGTCCTCGCTTGTCCCCATCCTGTTACAGGTCTATGGCTGCTCAGGCTAATCGTTACCCTTGTGCTACACCTGTTGTCTCGAGCATAACCCGTAGGCTGATCCAAAGAAAATGTAATATTAATCCTAAATATTCTTAGACAGTCCAGTCTACGTATCACAAGGCTGGTGGCTTATCCTATCTCAAGCTATGCCCTATTACATACTGCTGGCAATTTAGTATTTCAAGATATTTCTCATCACATACTGTTGGCAATTATTAAAAATTAAAATCAATCTAAATTTTTTTTATCAACTAAACTACTCATTGCTGTAGGATGGAAGAACAGTCTTAAAGATCCTTTCAGGTATTATGTCGAATTAAGTAAAAGTCTAAAACGAAATCCCTTCTTTGAGAAACTTTATTTCTGCGGCAATGATAAATTAAAATAACATATAGAATAACCAAAAGGTATATATTAAGAAAATGTCTGCAGCCAAACCTGACACATTCCAGACAGCCTGGTTTTGAAGACTTTCTTTGATACAGGCCTTAACTTTACCTAATATTACACCACTAGAGTAAGAGAAGGTTGATATACTCGTTTGAATACATTAATAGTGGTTTTCGCACATACATATTGAGTTCCTCTCTCCCAGAAAAAACAAACCAGAGACGATATGTCGGATGCATGGCAGTTGTCATGGTTACGTGACGTCACACATCGGCTCTCTAATCTCTGAAAATGGTTCCCCCAAACCGGAAAACAATTGATGTTATAAAATATGGCAGATATGGCATGAAGGATGTGATGGCAGAAGAATGAAAAAGAGTGAAATGATTTTACAAGAGGCAAGAGAACAGAGGCAAAAAGGTGGGGATGAGAGAGAGAGAGAGAGAGAGAGAGAGAGAGAGAGAGAGAGAGAGAGAGATATTTGACTTTAAATAGAACGAAATGTTGGTAGACTGAATTAAGGAGAGAAGTCCCGGCGTGAAGAAAGTCGAACAGGAAATCATGGACTATTGATAAGCGGGAGGGACGGGGAGGGATGAGGGAGAGGCAAGGAGGGGTGAGGGAGAAGCAGGGGGGAGTGGTGTTGAGTCAGGGAGGAGTGAGGGAGAGGCAGCGAGAAGAAGAGAGAGGTGAAGGAGAGGCAGCGAGAGGAAGGGAGGGGTGAGGGAGAGGCAGGAAACGGTGAGTAGAAGCAAGGAGGGTTAAAACGGAGGCAGGGAACGATGAGAGAGGGAGAGGCAGGAGAGGTGAGGATGATGAAGGGAGCAGTGAGGGAGAGGCAGGAAGAAGCGCAATTATGGAGAGAGAAAAAAATGGATGGGGGAAATTTTCTGGTTTTATGAAATTATTGGAATTTAGCAGGGAACTTGAAGACCTCACATGGTATTATATATGACCTGCACCTGACGACTAGTTGGTATATTTGAAACTTTCATGAAAAAATATAATGTTTGTATTCATTATGTTAACAATGTTGCTGATTGAATTTGGTATATGAAAGTATATTCGATAAATTATCATCCAACCAAATTATGAATTGATTGTGTAGTCCAATATTTTTTTTTCCCCAAGAGGCTCCAGTGTCCTTGCTGGTGACCCGTGAGCTTAGTGGCAGTATACACGTACTATGTTTGGTTGACATACTCTTTCTCACTACCCTCACATCACATACTCCACATCCTGCTTAACAACTAAGGCTTACATATCCACATTACATAACACAGGTTTTTTTTCTTCTATTTAAGTGTATGTACGAGTTTAAATTATTTCTGTGTATAACCTTGCTTTACTTAACATAGGGTTTTTCCTACTATTTAAGTGTATGTACGAGTTTAAATTATGTCTGTGTATAACCTTACTTTTTCCCAAATTACATCTTTAATTTTAAAAAGTAATTGTATTCTTCTCATTCTACATTTCCAGGCCAGTCATATGATGGCACACCTTTATCCCTGCTAAAGGGTAGCGCTCCTTCACCTTGTAAATAAACATTGTTTTAATGTTAGTCTTAATCCATTGCTCGGCCAGATACACCGTCATTATACATATACAGTACAATATCGTATTTTAGTCTCTACGAGGGGTGATGGAAAGGCAGGGAGGGAGAGGGAGAGGCAGGGAGGGAGAGGGAGAGGCAAGGAGGGGTGAGGGGAAGACAAGAATAGGTGAGGCGGAAACAGGGAGGGGTGAAGGAGAGGCAGGCAAATTTGTGGCAGAGGCAGTGAGAAGTGAGAGAGAGGCATGAAAATGTGTGTAGAAAAGGCAGGTGGGGTGAGGCATAGCCAGGGAAAATGGGGAAGAGACAGATGGGTGTGAGCAAGAGGCAGGAAGGGGTGTGGGAAGGGCAGGGAAGTGTGAGTAATATTCAGAGAGGTACTCACAGGTATGACGGACTTTGAGGGGGGAAAAAAAGTAACCTCACGAGTAACAAGAGGAAATTTTGCCGGATTTGTGAGGTACTGGCGATGGTGTTTTTGGTGACAGTGGTGAGCGTGGTGGTATGTTGGTGGCGCTGGTTCGGCAATGATGGTATTTTTGGTGGTTGTTTGGAGGAGGTTTTGATGGTTGTGGTGGTGGTAATTGTGGTGTTTTATTTGGTATTGTTATGCTTCCGCCCATCTATCATGGAGGAGGCACTAAGTGATTGGTCTGTCCGTCCGTGCGTGCGATGGTTCGTGTGTGCGTATGTAACAATGCTGAGCGCGAAACCTGCTGATCCCACCTACGGCTTTCCTCCAAACTTTTGTCACTTATGCAATGTGAGGAGATAATGAAGTGATTAGGTCAGCTACGTGAAGGGGTTGAAGATGTGCCAACTTAGTTTATCCTTGTGGGCGCGATACCTCTTGATCCCATCAGTGGATTTCGACCAAACTTTTGTCACTGATACAGTATGAAGGGACGATGAACTGATTAGGTCAGCAAGGTCAAGAGATCAAAGTTCAAGGTTACATGGTTATGGGCGCGGTATCTCCTGAGCCATTGACTGATTTCGACCAAACTTTTGCCAGCGATACAGTATGAAGGCACGATGAACTGGTTAGGTAATCAAGGTCAAGATCATGATGGGGTTGACTTACTTTATCTTTAGTCTCTCTTCAACCCACAATGGGCCCTGTCATGGAGGTTGTATAACGAATCGGTGAGCAAGGCTCGGCGAAGGCATACTGAACGACACTTTGCGTCGACAGCTCTGGCCCCGAGTTCTCGGCATTTCATTATCTCTGCCAACGAAGTTGGAGGATATTTTGTATTCACCGACGTTTGTTCTCATTGAATTTCAATATAAATTTTGTGGAAGAGTGGGCCATGCGTCGAAGAACATTTGATTAAATTTGGTGACAGATCTGGATCGTATGTATTCCACACATTATCTCTGTGGATCCGGATTCGGATCCTTTTTGATGGCAATGGTAGGCGGAAGTATGCACCCAGAAAGTGCTTTCTAGTTAGTCCTGTTTTTGGTGCTGATTTTTTCTCAAGTGTTCACCTCTAGGCATAGGCTTCACACCTTGCTCCCAAGGCCCAGCAGCCCTCCTACGTACCTTACACCTCCGCATGTCACCTGGTGGTGGCTGTGTTATTACCTCCACCAACGAAGTTGGAGGAAGTTATGTATTCACCTATATTTTCTGTTTGTTTGTCTGTCCACATTATATCTCCAAAAGTTCTCAGTGAATTTCAAGGAAATTTTGTGGAACTGCGGGCCATAGGCCAAGAAAGAATTTATTAAATTTTGAGGCCGATCTGCATCTGGATCCCGATGCCATATATCTTCCACAATATCTCCAAATGTTTTCAATGAATTTCAATTAATTTAAGTAGAAGAGTGGACCATGGGTCAGAGAATAATTGGTAAAACTTGGGGGTGGATCCAGATCCTCTATATTCCACCCAATATCTCCACGGACCTGGATCTGGATCCTTTTTAATGGCAGTGGCATTGGTGGAGGTATGCGCTTTCTGAGTGCTTTCTAGTTTTACCGGTGGGATAAGAGTTTTTTGGGTGGTGGTGGCGATGTTGTGGTTTTTGGTGTGGGTGTTGGGGGTGTTGTTGTTGTTGTTGGCAAGAGAGGAGTGGTGATGGTGGTGGATGTAGTGGTGTTTAGGCGGTGGTGCTGGTGTTCTTTGTGTGTGTGTGTGTGTGTGTGTGTGTGTGTGTGTGTGTGTGTGAATGTTGATGGTGGTGTTTTTCGACGATTTTACTTTTGGTGGTGATGGTGATGGTGTTTTTCTTGGTAGTGGTATTTCTGTTAGTAGTGGTGGTGGTGGTAGTATTTATGTTGGCGGCGATCGTGTTGGTTTTGGGTGGTAGTTGTGGTGATGGTGATTTCTGGGAATGGTGGTGGTAGTGGTGGTGGTTGTGGTGTCATTTTGGTGGTGAGTATGGTGTCTTTTTTGGGTGATGCTGAGGTTTTGGTTGCTGTATTTAGTGACAGTGTTTTTTAAATGGTTCTGGTGGTGATATTCTTGCTGTCGTGTTGTTTTTATTGATGGTGGTCCTGATGCTTATGGTGGCGGTGGTAGTGGTAATGATGGTGGCAATGGTGGTGGTAAGGTTTCAGGCTGGTGGTGTTGGATGTGGTTTTGTGGGAGGAGGTAGCGATGGCAAACAAAAGACAGTGTTTTCTGAGAAATGCAGTTTGTCACCCTAACGTCAGTGTGATCTATCATTAGTACTTATGTCGCGAGGCGTACATGGAAAGCATTCTGTACTTCCTTACTTTTGCCTGTGTCTTAATAAAACTCTGAATTAAACCATTGCCATGTCCTTTGCTGCTAACCAACAACACTCATCGTTAATGTGTACAGTACTAACCTTTCCTGCCCCTCTACCCGCCATCACAGACTGTCCCCTCCACTCCAGTTCATCCTCTTTCTGCTTCCCCTGCATCAAACTTTTCAGAAAAATCAATGCATTTATACTATCCTACTGCCAATTCTGTTGTCATCATATTGTCCGTCTGCACAGCGTTTACTCACGATAACCTGTCCAAACACACATCAACATCTTAGCCCATCCCACTCCTTTCCACCTACATCACTCGTTTTGTCTTTCTTCAAAATTCACCTATATCTTATTAGACTACCTATAGCAATCGCCTTCACACAGTATGATTCTGTTAACATACTCCACCACCACCATCTCAGTCCGCCAAGCACATTCATATCCGCCCTATTCTCGCTCTTGTGTGATGCATGTCTCAAGAATGATTGTTTCTACTGCCGGCCAACCTACATTCACCATGGATAATTTCACTGTCGTAATCTACCACCCATCATCATCCTAACCCATTCCACTTACTTTGCTCAATCCCCGACTCTACTTTAAATCTTAAAAGACCCGCAGAGGCATATTTCATCCACCATTGCACCGCCTGTGTTGATTTTTGGAATATGAAATCGTAAGCATGGTTTAAAGTAACTGTACTAATCTGTACTCCTTGGATAAACCTCCAGGGATCGGAAAGACCTGAAATGTCATTTCTCGAAAACAGAGATCATTTTTGGTACAAGTCCTCATTGTTGTGGTTTTAATCAATATTTATTACCCTGAGTCGATACCGGTAACGTTGACCTAAGTTGACCTGAAGAGTCCAGCAGGGATCTAAATTGCCTGACACAGACCAAACTAATGTACAGTACTTACGTCTGAAACTATCTGGACTGAATAGTTACAAGAATGTTAATAAGATGATCTAAATGAATGTGCATGAGTCTAAAGCTACCTGAATGGACTAACTGGACTTCAAATTAGTTAAGTAAACATGAAATAATATGGCTGGACCCAATTGGACATGAGGCCCTGAATAAGTCTGAGATGATCTGAACAGTCCATACATGTCAAGGATCAGAATGGATCTAAAAATGTCCTAAATTCATCTAAAATCATACTAGAAACTCCTGATTATTATGCAGTGAACGTGAAGACTACTATTACTAGTTAAATCATTTAAGTTGCACTTGTGAAATGAAATTGCACTTATGTCATTCATATCTCTTTCTTCCAACTGGCAATGTCTTTCCTCTGTGAATATTATACTGAGTCATTTGTAGTAATTATACATCTATGTTTGGTGTAGCTTAGTGATGAATGAACAGTAATGATTTCTTTGTTCTGGGTTACTGCACATCCCTTCAGCGACATGCAGTATTTCTTTGCTTTATGACAAGCATGTGTTCCAAAATATTTCAATTTTTTTTCATGCAACTGGTAAATCAGCTTCAAAGATAGCAATTCGATACAAATAGACAATTGTTTTGCATCTTACAGTAGATTTAACAGTAAAACAAGTTAGCACAAGCAGAGAATGCATACCTCCGCCAGCACATGTACCAGACAAGATCATCAAAATTTTGTGGACTCTCCCTTGGCCGATTGCCCATATAATAAAAAAAAAAAAACGAAATTTATCTGTATCTTTTTTGATCTTTTGGACAAACAAACAAAAACAGTCCTGAACCACGGCCCCAAACTCAGTTCACCATTAAAATTTAATCAACTCTTCCTTGGGCCACGAACCACATACCCACAAAATTTCATTGAATTTCATCGGCAACTTTCGAGATATTTTGTGGACAGACAGACAAATAGATGAAACTGCCATAAGCAGAGCTCTTGCCGGATGGATCCAATTATGTCTGATCCATCCAGCAAGCGCTCTGCCAATGGCTTGGTTTTCACTGGAGTGTAGGCAGTTATTTAGCACATTTTTTCATCCTTCACTGTGAAGCATAGGATGGGTTTAGCAAGCTAAAAATAGCAGTGCCAGGTGCGCCAGCCGTTTCTCTTCAATTTGGTATAAAATATCCGTTTTCGAAATTTGAAAAAATGGTGCTGGGGCTGGCCGACGAATTCCGGACCAACTCTCATTGAGGGGTTTCAACCCCTCACCTAGCCCAGGGTCTTTGATTTTGATGAAAAACAATAGATTTCCAGGGTGTATGGAAATCTACCCTCTGATTTTTTTTTTCAGTACGAGTGGCGCAAAATTGTGACCTGCAGAGTGCACACAAACAAAGAAACAAAGACAAATAGAAGACAAACATAAGGAACTGAGCAACATGCTTGCCGAATGGGAAGAGTCCGGGAAGCAACAAAAAATAAATACATCCTCGGACTTCGTTGGAAAAGGAAAACAAATAAGTCAGTAATGGTAATTTATGAGGGGGAATTATCTGCATTCTGTATGACACGATAACCGATTTTTCTGCTATATGTATTTACCTTGCTAAGTCCAAGACTCCCCCTCCCCCAGGATTCCCTGTGTGTGCGGCATCATTGTCTTAAATTGGTCCCAGTTGTTTTTCAATGCTATTGCATGTATTTTGCAATATATGTACAGCCAGCAGTGGATAACAAATACGTTGCCTTCTCGCTAAGTCAGGGATGCGATAAAAATTACTGCGACTGTTCTGATTTTTTTTTTTTTCTGGGGGGAGGGGGCACTGCTTCCAAGAACATTTTTGACTGCGTATACTTTTACTGCACACGTGTCTCTCGCAGATCAGTAACATTAATTCTAACCTAACTTGTCTGGATACTTTTGCCGAAACTCAACCCTCCATGTGGGGCTCGACTGTAAATAAACAAATATTCTACGGGAAGTGTAACTCTCGAAACAAATTCATATTGTGAAGAGGGAAATGGTAATTTTACTACACACTTTCATTGCAATGGGTCATAAGATCTACGAAATCCATGAATATACAGTCACCAAAACTGACGGTACTTTATGAACAATGTCACAGTTTTTATACATTTTCAAGGTGCAAACATTATCTCGAACATTACTAAATTACTGGATGTTCTGAGAAACAAAAAAATCAGATTATTATTATTTATTATTAAGGTTTCCAAACAAAACTAGGCCTCCAGGACCTTGATGGAAAGCACAATGAATCTGCGGAAAATATAAGAGTACAGACAGTATTTTTGTAAATCACAGTGGAGTTAACAGCAAAGAGTTGTTGAAAAGGCAAATTACAATGAAGATACTTTCCCAACTAATTTTCTCAACAAAGTATAATATATAACAAGTCTGTCATCCACCTTTAGCCCTCCCGTGGTTGTGTCAGCTCTCGTATTTTCCTTTGGCTAAATCCACCTGAGCTTGTTTAATGACACTGTCACTCTCTCACAATTGTTTAATTTTTTTTTCTGGGAGGGGGAGGGGGGCTTATAGTAGACGGTTATATTTAGTGAAGGGTGAATCATAAGAGGGCCAGTGTTATTCTTTCTAATACACTGCTCTACTATTTCCATGCTTCTGCATTCGGCATCATTAAAATAATTAATTCCTACGCTCCATCATATATTGAATTACATGCAGATATTTCGGCTTTAGGTAATGTCAGTTTCTTATTCTGGGAGAAAATACAGTTCCTTAGGGTTGCATGGAGCCTCTACATAGCCTTTCACAGCGGCTGGTGCATTTGCAGATTTAATACAGGCCAATATCAGAAGAGCTTCATCAGATAAAAGTACTCCTCTGTGTAAAATTCTGCTGTTGTTGATGCAAAAATTAATATTGCTTAGGCTTATGCCGGACCATTTTATCAAGCTGATTGAAAACCACGGCAGTTGAAACGCTAATTAGCATCCACTCCTTGGAGTTATGATTGGTGGCTACTGTATCAAGAGGAAACTATTGATTATATTTAACAATTTAAAGTACTAGTCATGTGTTCAACAGTTTATTTCACATTGAAGAAAGCAAATATATTCTTAAGATCATGATAGATACTGTAGCAATTTGCTTTAACCCGAGGCGTCCCGACGACGTATGGATACATCGCAACGTTTTGTCACGGTGACACCCGACGACGTACCCATACGTTATGCAATTGTAAGGTTAGTTATTTCGGCATTTTTTCAAGTTTCACGGATGATTTTTGGTAGGCATATGTGGGAGACCTTCCTCTACCTACTGTCAAGCAGGGATACTGCCTGGCCCCACCTGACCCCCCTTCCCCCCACATGCCATTTTCTCGGCAATTCACCAGTTAGCAGTGACCTGGCCAGTAAAGACATATCGCGCCACGATCTCTCCAATGACGAAATTCACGGTGAAAGTGATTCCTGAGGTGGAGAACAAAGGAATAAACAAGCTAGAGGAAGAAACAAAAAGAAGTGGTGAGGTGGTAATGTCATAAAGGAAGGTGCCATACTGTATGTTGATGTGTTTGGTGAGTGAACAACACTTATATCGCCTATATTATTATGTGATACTCTTGTACTACATATAAATTCATACAAATAAATAAATAAATATGTAACTTAAAGTGGCTTGAATTAGTTAACCCTATTAGTTCGTTTTCTTTGAGGCCAGGTACTCTGAAAGAGAATGAAAAGATAAGGGTGGCTCACCTGTAGCAACATTTATAAGCTCAGGAGGGCGATTTCTCTATGAATTTTCGATGTTTCTCACCAAAAGCGGAAGTTTGAGCCGCCCCCCCCAAAAAAAAAAAAATCCGAAATTGGTCAGGATTGGGGGAGGGTCAGAGGTGCAAAATTTGTCAGGATTTGAAGGGTTAACAAACTTTCTTAACAATGACAGTCTGAAGACATCAATATATTTCTTTCAGGCCACTACCTGGCAATCTTACTGAGACTAGTAGAGGCCTCTCTTGCTAGAAAAGTTGAATTGGACCTCCTTAAGTGTGCGTGTTTTTTTTTTGTGTGTGTGTAAGGAAGAAGGATTCAAAGGCTAGAAGCCGGTAAGATTGTTCTCTGCAAGAAAAAATAAAAAAGATAATAGAGCCAAATTCAATATCTCTTCATTTTGAGATGACTGGACACACTGCAGTTGGAAGACTGGAGGTCATAGGCAGTGTAAAATACAGACAGAGGAAAATAGTTCCAGGGTTGACCTGCTGCATACATGAAGGATTGGGTGTAACTTGTATAACTCATTACATTAGTGAGTTGGACAGAAAAGGGACAAGAATTTGCTGTTAGACAGGTGCCTCATCCCACCATAGTGATGGAGGAATTTAAGCAGATACCTCAGACGAGTGGTGATCATTAACCCATCACGTCCCGGCCGATTTTCCGCCACTGACCCCCCCTCCCCAATCCTGACCAATTTGGGATTTTTTTTTGTGGGGGGGGCTCAGACCTCCACTTTTGGTGAGAGAAACATCGAAAATTCATTAAAAAATCGTCCACCTGAGCTTATAATTGTTGTTACAGGTGAGAGTACCATCACCTCTTCTTGCTGTATGAGGGTATCTGGCTTCAAAGAAAACGAACTATGGGAGGAGTAACTATTTCAAACCACTTCAATTAGGTATTTATTTATTTGCTACGAATTTATATGTAGTACAAGAGTATATTGGTTTTCACACAATATTATAGGCGATATAAGCATTGTTCACTCACCAAACACATCAACATATGGCACCTTCCTTTACGACATTACCACCTCATCACTTCTGTTTATTTCTTCCTCTGGCTTGTTTCTTCCTTTGTCTTCCACCTCAGGAATCACTATCACCATGAATTTCATCATTGGAGAGACCGTGGCGCAACATGTCTTTACTGGCCAGGTCACTGCTAACTTGTGAATTGCCGAGAAAATGGTGTGAGGGGGAGGGGGTCAGGTGGGCCCAAGCAGTATCCCTGCCTGATGGCAGGTAGAGGAAGGTCTCCCACATATGCTTACCAAAAATGACCCGTGAAACTTGATGAATGTGCAAATGACGGACCTTGCAATGCAAAATGTGTTAGTACATCGTCGAGTGTCACCATGACAAAACATGGCAACGTACCCATACGTCGATGGGACGCCTTGGGTTAAAGTAGCGATAGAAAGGTGACAATGATGCAACAATGAGGCGAAGACACAAAGGATGAAGGAAGCCAGTAAGAGGAGAAGAGTTAATGAGCCTTTGGCTCCACCTTGTTGAGAGGAGCTGAATGTTGGGAGCCTCCCCACACATGAGAGTTGTACTCTATACAGGGGTGAATAAAACCTGTGTATTAAGTCAACTGTGCAGGAGTGACGAAGGCACGGAGTCTGCTCCGCACACCTAATCTCCAGGAAGCAGATTTTCCAAGAAGTAATATGATCTTTCCAGGTTAAATTCTCGAGAGAATGAAACAGGAAGTATGTTCAAATATGATGCAGGACTGATTTGGAAAGATTCTGATGGGTTGAAAGATGTAAAAACTGAGTGTTAATTCATTACAAAGAATAAGTTTACCTTTACCCCAATTAGGGATATGTGCCAAGTCAGACATTAAGTGTGCCATAGCTTTATCTCTTGTTTCTATAAGTAACTGCTGAGATGGATGCTGCAGGAAGTGGATGGAAAGGTGAAGGGTGGACTCATCAGCATATGAGTGAACAGGATTAGAGGTAAAGCTTAGAAAGTCATTGATGAATAGAATGAAGAGAGTTGGTGATAGGACAGAGCCCTGAGAAACACCAATACTGATAGCCCTAAGAGAAGAACGGTGGCAGTCTACAACAGCAGCTATACAGTAGAACGACCAGAAATGAAGCCAGAGGTGAAGGCCAGACTGAATAATGGAAACAGTATAAGGGCAGGTTGGAAATTAAAGATTTACTCTAGACTCGACCAAAAGCTTTTGAGATGACAAATGCAATGGCAAAGCTTTTGCCAAAGTCCCGAAAGGAGAACGACCTGGAGTCAGAAAGTAGGGTGAGGAGATCGCCAGTGGAGCATCCCTAGCAGAACACATACGGACAATTGGAAAGGTTATGATAAGGAAAGTTGTTTAAAATATTTATTGTTAAGGATAGGTTCATCATCTTTAGAAATACCAGATGTTGAAGCAATTTGGGGATAGTTAGAGGGCTGGGAATGGTCGCCCTTCTTTGGGACAGGCTGAATGAAAGCAAACTTCAAGCAAAAAGGAAAGGGACAAGCTGTCAGACAAAAGCAAAAGAGATTTCCTTGGCAGGTGTAAGCACAGAAGCACAGGTCTTGAGGACATCAGGATGGACCTCATGAGGCCCATATACCTTGTTAGTATTGAGGCAGTGATGGCAGAAAACATATCAATTGAAGAAATTTAAATGTCAGCCATGAGGAAGTTGAGAAGGGAATTGATGGAGGAACGGCGCCGGAATCGTCTAATGTTGAATTGGAGGAGAAAATCTAAGCAAAGCGTTCTGCTTTATCAGTAGATTAAATGGCTGCAGTGTTATCAGAGTGGAAAAGAAGACGGAAGAATTATGAAGTAAAGTTGTTAAAAGGTTTTTGGCAAGGTGTTAGGAGGAGAGTGAAGAATCTGTTGGAGAATTCAGGTCATTTAACACAAACGATTTTCTTTTTCAAAGCCCACTCCTTGTTGTGGACAGCATTAGAACAGCGTGATTAAACCATTTTTTTTTAATAGTCCAAGGATAAGACAAAGGAATCTATGATTCTATGCCCGAGGAAGAAAAAACCTCCATAATGCCAAAGCACTGTCAGATGGCTCCAGGCCATGGAAGCAATAATCATTCCAGGAAAATCAAGAAGTGCTGCCTGAATGCCCAATCAGCAGCTCCAAAGTGTGAAAGCTGCTGGTTCTTGCGAAGCCTTACTGTTGTGATCTGAGGAGTCTAACAGGGAATAAAGATTGACAGCATATGCAGAAGGATTAATGTAAGGAAAAAGTCAAGTACGTTGGAACTCTCTCCTAGGCAGTCTGTTCATCCTGCTCTAGGTCACTGAAGGCAGTGAAGGGAGAAGAGAGCCAAAGTTGGTGGTGAACATTGAAATCACCTAGAATGGAAAAAAGGAAAATTGATAGAATGTATTCCATCTAAGAAGAAAGATAGTATAAGAAATTTTCATAGTCAGCAGAAGTAGGGGATAAGTAAACAGCACAGATATATTTAGTCAGAGAATGACAGGACAGCCGGAGCCAGAGAGTAGAGAATTCAGAGGATTCAAGTTCAGGAGAATAAGAGCAAGATACATTGTTTCAAACATATACATAACAGCCACCTTTGGCTTTGAAGTCGTCTCAGACAGCTGTCTCAGTAAGGAAGAGAAGGTGAGGTTTAGAGAAAAGGGGGTAATATTCAACAGAGAAAAAAATGAGAAGAAAGGTCGCGAATTTTTGCAAAAATAAAGAAGTGAGTCAGACAATAGTTCCAGGCATCTCTCTTGTCGTCACCAGGAAATGGGGGGATAGTGGGGGTATTTATGCCCCCCCTCCCCATTAGGACTCCGAGGCTGGGTTTTGAGATGCCATTTTTTTTTCTAATTCAGGAAAAGAAATTTGGTGTGCAATATGCATGTAGTTTGGTGATGACACTTAGAGGAAATCGTATAGGAGAGTATACATACTGGCCTGCTCTTTGTCTTACTGAAACACTGAAAAAGTTCACCAAAGGGGGAAAGTCAGCACCTGGTCCTAAAGGCTGATGAAAAGGGAACTCCAGCACCTTCCGTCCACATTGGAAGTACTGTACTACCCTGTAAGAGTGGTGCTGCAGTCTACTCCCATTACAGTTAGTACTGAAAATTTTTAAGAAATTTTCTTGAGAAAGCCATGGGGTTTTTCATCATTTAAAAAATAAACCAGTGTTCCATACATTATTTTTTAATCTAACACGTTACAATTATGATAGACTTTGTAGTAATCAGTAAATTTTATTGCTGTCTCTATGAAGAAAATTACCTTGAGAAGCTTTACAGATTCATTCATGTCCTTCGGCGTCTGAGTTAAGTGTATATCTACTACAATCCCACATCAGCTCTGAAGTCAGGTAATTGCCTGCTGTCAGGTGTCTGTTGGGAAACAAGTAAAAAAAGTTACTATATTAATTCGGCAAAATATAAATTTTAAAAGGAATACTTTGGGTAAGAAAAAGCATAGTGTAAACAAGAAGGATCATTCAGAGAGTGCAATACCCGCTGGATCATTAACACTTCCCTGTGACCTTGATTTTTGACTGATTGCTTTTAAAAATCGACTAAATTCACCCTTATTTCCCCAGCAACTCATCTTTAAGTTTGATACAAATCGGATCAAAAGTTGTAAAAATAAGTAAGTAAATTAATATGGTACAAATCGGATCAAACGTTGTAAAAATAAGTAAAGAAATAAAAAATGTGTTCAACCTTGGCTACCCGTAACTCATATCATGCAAGGTACCGCACATGAGTCAACTAAGGGTGCATGCGACTTACCAAAAAGAGTGAGATTTTTACACTCCACCTGACAAAATCAGAGGATGGTGTCGTTATCACTGGGATCAATAGGTGTCCGTCCGTAGAGTTAGGTGGCAGGGCGGCCGGCCAAGCGTAGAGATTTCGTTTCCAAGCCAGAACTCAGAAAACATTGACTATAGCGTCAAGAAATTTCACATAGTTACGTGTCTTATGGTGAACTGGTGACTTTTGATAGGCAGAATGATGTGTCATAAGTATTTTTTTTTAATGGAAATAATGAAAAATTGAAAAATTAAATAAATTATAATTTTTCGTTTGCAGGCTAGGACTCGGAAACTAATACAAGTACGGGCTTCAAATTCTCCAGGAGTATGTGTCAATTTGCCTCCTGGTGTCTTTTAGTAGTTAGAATGCCATGATATTAATGTTTTTGCAAAAATACATAAAACTGATTATTTTAATTCATTTTTCCATTAAAACTTTGCAACTATTACACGTAGGAGGCAGAAATTGTACATGATAAATGATTATATGAATAATTATGTATGAAGTTTCATGACTGTATCATGACTGTACCTATTATGAAATCATAATAACTGGCTGCCTAAATGAAAAAGTATGTCAAAATCTTGTCAGGTCTGCTCATAACTTGTTTATTACCATGAATAAACTACTGGAATTTTTCATTTTTAATGTCTCTGTGTTATACAGAGGGGAAGGGGAGGGGAGGGCCATTATGCACTTGGTTAGGTGCGCAGTGAGGTGGGGGTATGTGCTTGGTCAGATGGAGGGTTGCAACAGCGTTGTGTTGCCTATGTTTAACAATGCACCTCGAAGTTTCTCTTAGAAGCAGTGTCACAGCGTCGGGCAGTTTTTATGGGATACTATTAGGCGTACCTGGAGCTGCCCGGCCCAAAAAAGGCTCACATTCTAATTCTATTTGTTCTGGTTCAGTCGATCTTTCTACTCCACAAAGACCATGTACCTCTCATGCTTATGAAGCGGGATTATAAGAGGTCCAGGAACTTTCTATTTTAGCTTAGGCAAACCAACACACAGTATTTGTGTGCACTTGTTTACTATTACCCATGACCTCAAATGACCTCCACCCAGTGACCTCAAATGACCTCAGCGGTCAACCTCACATAGCCAGTGTCTGTACCTGAGGTCATGTGAGTCTCCATTCCAAAAATTGGGCTGCTACATCCAGCAGTTTGAGCGTGTAGTACCGGTGACCTCAAATGAACTCGAAGGTTAACCTCATATAGGCTTTGTCCGAACTGGAGTCTTGTGAGTCTACCTCCCAGAAATTGGGCTGTTGGGTCCAGTCGTTCGAGGTGTATGACCGGTGACCCCAAATCACATCCTACCAGTGACCTCTAATGACCTCGGAGGCCAACCTCATATACCCTTTGTCCGAATTGGAGGTCATTTGAGTCTCCATGCCCAAAATTGGGCTGCAAGGATACCCGGCATTCCCCAGGCCAAAAAGAAAAAGGCGAACACTCTACCTGTGACCCCAAATGACCCAGACCTGAATTTGCCCCCCCCCCAAAACCATCCTTGGGTCACCTTGATCCAGAATATATATGGGTCTGGGGGTCTGTGGACCTTGGTTTGGGCGTAATTGAAGGACAAACAAACAACACAGCTCTAATACATACATACATACATATACATATACATATATATATACAGACAGATAGATAGATAGATAGATAAATAGAGAGATAGTTAGATAGAGAGATTAGGCTTATATGTCAAATCCCCACGCACGAGGTTGAGTCCAGGAACAGATTAACAGTATCTATTATGAACAACACTGATGCCCTTCCTGTTACCCGTACCATGTAAATGTATCAAGATGTGACTAGATCACTCTCAGCTTATATATCTATCTGTCTATCTATCTGTATGTATGTATGTATATATACACATACATACAGTTAGATATAAAGGCATTATATTTCACAGCAAGATTGTTGTTCTGCATATTGTATATTTACACGTGCTTGCGATATA
>JAGKTI010009340.1:1613-31198 GCA_018397915.1 Birgus latro | reverse complement strand
AAAAAAAAAAAAAAAAAAAAACGAACACTTTCACAATATTAAGGTTTCTTTTACACCAAAAACCCCATTTCTTTGGGTAAAATCCTTCAATACATTGATTCCTCTTGAGACGGAATTCTGGATTATTAACTTCTGATTTTTCGATTTTTTCCCCACTTAGCCGTGACTTAAAGGACAAGAAGTTGTGCAAATTAAGAAATTGTTCCGGCTGATAGCATCCGTTTTGGAGGTAGGTCCATTATCTTTAAATCTAATGATGCCTGAATAAGCGTACTTCTCGGCGAAAACGCTGAATATGCAACATTCTCAAGTGTTCTCAAAGTTGACTGTAAAACTCATATTAAATTCAAAAGTACGAAGTCTCTTGTGAGGGTGAAAATGTCACATTTTGAAGGATAACAAGAAATCGACTGACACGTAAAGAGAGCTGGCACCTTAGGATTTTAAGAACAAATAGCTTGAAACATTGTGAGGATCACCGAACCAATTTAAAAACTTCATTTTTTTTTCTCCAGTAGTAGATCAAAATTACGTCGAGCCTCGTGGCAGTAAAAAAAAAAAAAAAAAAACTAACATTTTCACAAAATCAAAGTTTCTGTTACACCAAAAGTCACATTTCCTTGGGTAAAATTTTTCAATACCGTGAATCCTCTTGAGTCGGAATTCTGGATTATTAACTTCTGATTTGTCGATTTTTTTTTTCCCTATCCGTGACTTGAAGGACAAGAAGTAGTGCCGATTGTGAAATAGTTCCGGATGATAGCATCCGTTTGGGAGGTAGGTTCATTCTCTTCAAATCTAATGGTGGTTGAATAAGCGTATTTCTCGGCGAAAACGCTGAAAATTCAACTTTCTCAAGTGTTCTTAAAGTTGATTGTAAAACACATTATATTCAGAACTAAAAAGACTCTTGTGAGGGTGAAAATGACACATTTTGAAGGATAATAAGAAGTCGACTGACACGAAAAGAGATCTGGGACCTTAGGCTTTTAAGAAGAAATAGGTTGAAACATTTGAGGATTGCCGAACCAATTTTTTCATTTTTTTCTCCAGCAATAGTTTACAAATACGTCCAGTCTCGTGGCGGCAAAAAGAAAAAAAACCAACATTTTTATAATTTCAAAGTTTCTATTACACCATAAAATACATTTCCTTAGGAAAAATCTTTCAATACTGTGATTCCACATGAGATGGAATTCTGGATTATTAACTTCTTTGTCGATTTTTTTTTCCCTTAGCTGTGACTTGAAGGACAAGAAGTAGTGCAAATTGTGAAATAGTTCCGGCTGATAGCATTCGTTTTGGAGGTAGGAATATTCTCTTTAAATCTTATGATGCCTGTATAATGGTACTTCTCGGCGAAAACGCTGAATATGCAACATCAAGTGTTCTCAAAGTTGATTGGAAAACTCATTATATTATATTCAGAACTAAGAAGACTCTTGTGAGGGTGAAAATGTCACATTTTGAAGGATAACAAGAAATCGACTGACACGAAAAGAGAGCTGGCACCTTAGGATTTTAAGAGCAATCAGGTTGAAACATTTGAGGATCACCGAACCATTTTTTTTCTCCAGCAGTAGTTTATAAATACGTCGTGCCTCGTGGCGGAAAAAAAAGGAACATTTTAATAATATGGCTTCTATTACACCATCAAACACATTTCCTTAGGTAAAATCTTTCAATACTGTGATTCCTTTCGAGATGAAATTCTGGATTATTAAGTTCTGATTTGCCGATTTTTTTTCCCTTAGCCGTGGCTTGAAGGACAAGAAGTAGTGCAAACTGTGAAATAGTTCCGGCTGATAGCATCCGTTTTGCAGGTTGGTCCATACTCTTTTAATCTAATGATGGCTGAATAAGCGTATTTCTCGGCGAAATCGCTGAAAATGGAAATTCCTCAAGTGTTGTCAAAGTTTACAGTAAAACACATAATGCTATTTTCGGAACTAAGAAGACACTTTTGAGGGTGAAAATATCACATTTATGAAGGATAACAAGAAGTCGACTGACACGTAAAGAGAGCTTTCACCTTAGATTTTTAAGAACAAATAGCTTGAAACATTGTGAGGATCACCGAACCAATTTAAAAACTTCAATTTTTTTTCCCTCCAGTAGTTTAAAATTACGTCGAGCCTCATGGCGGTTAAAAAAAAAAAAAAACATTTTCACAATATCAAATTTTCACTTACACCAAAAACCACATTTTCTTGGGTAAAACCTTTCAATACTGTGATTCCTATTGTGACGGAATTCTGGATTGTTAACATCTGATTTGTCGATTTTCTTTTTCCATTCACCGTGATTTGAAGGACAAGATTTAGTGCAAATTTTGAAATAGTTAGTGCTGATCGCATCCGTTTTGAAGGTAGGTCCATGCCCTTTTAATCTAATGACGGCTGAATAAGCTTATTTCTCTGCGAAAATGCTGAAAATGCAAATTCCTTAGGTGTTCTCAAAGTTGATTGTAAAACACATAATATTATATTCAGAACTAAGAAGACACTTGTGAGGGTGAAAATGTCACATTTATGAATGATAACAAGAAGTCTACTGACACGTAAAGAAAGCTGGCACCTTAGGTTTTTAAGAACAAATAGCTTGAAACATTGTGAGAATCAGTGAACCAATTTAAAAACTTCATTTTTTTTTTTCTCCAGCAGGAGTTTAAAATTACGTCGAGCCTCGTAGCGGTAAAAAAAAAAAAAAAAAAAAACGAATATTTTCACAATATTAAGGTTTCTGTTACACTGAAAACCACATTTTCTTGGGTAAAAACTTTCAATACTGTGATTCCATTTGAGACGGAATTCAGGATTATAAACTTCTGATTTTTCGATTTTTTTCTTTTCCATTAGCCGTGACTTGAAGGACAAGAAGTAGTGCATATTGTGAAATAGTTCCGGCTGATAGCATCCGTTTTCTAGGCAGTTCCATTCTCTTTAAATCTAATCATGGTTGAATAATCGTATTTCTCGGCGAAAACGCTGAATTTGCAACATCCTCAAGTGTTCTCAAAGTTGATTGTAAAACTCATTATATTATATTTAGTACTACGAAGACTCTTGTGAGGATGAAAATGTCGCATTTTGAAGGATAACAAGAATTCGACTGATACGTAAAGAGAGCTGGCACCTTTGGCTTTTACGAACAAATAGCTTGAAACATTGTGAGGATTACCGAACCAATTTCTTTTTCTGCAGCAGTTGTTTACAAATACGTCGAGCCTCGTGGCGAGAGAAAAAAAACATCTTCTCATTATCAAGGTTTCAATTACACCATAAAACACATTTCCTTTAGTAAAATATTTCAATGCTATGATTCCTCTTGAGATGGAATTCTGGATTATTAACATCTGATTTGTCGATTTTTTTTTTTTCCCTTAGCCGTGACTTGAAGGACAAGAAGTAGTGAAAATTGTGAAATAGTTCCGGCTAAAAGCATTCGTTTTGGAGGTAGGTCCATTCTCTTTAAATCTAATGATAGCTGAATAAGCATATTTCACGGCGAAAAAGCTGATAATGCATATTCGTCAAGTGTTCTCAAAGTTGATTGTAAAACACATAATATTATATTCAGAACTAAGACACTTTTGAGGGTGAAAATGTCACATTTAAGAAGGATAACAAGAAGTCGACTGACACGAAAAGAGAGCTGGCACCTTAGGTTTTTAAGAACAAATAGCTTGAAACATTGTGAGGATCAATTAAACTAATTTAAAATCTTCATTTTTTTTTCACTAGCAGGAGTTTAAAATTACGTCAAGCCTCGTAGCGGTAAAAAAAAAAAAAAAAAAAAAAGGCATTTTCACAATATTAAGGTTTTCAGTTACACTATAAACCACATTTCCATGGGTAAAATCTTTCAATACTGTGATTCCTCTTGAGTCGGAATTCTGGATTATTAACTTCTGATTTGTCGATTTTTTTTTTCCTTTAGCTGTGACTTCAAGGACAAGAAGTAGAACATATTGTGAAATAGTTCCTGCTGATGGCATCCGTTTTGGAGGTAGGTCCATTCTCTTTAAAACTAATGATGGCTGAATAAGCGTACTTCTCGGCCAAAACGATGAATATGCAACATCATCAATTGTTCTCAAACTTGATTGTAAAACTCATTATATTATATTTAAAACTAAAAAGAGTCTTGTGAGGGTGAAAATGTCACATTTTGAAAGATAACAAGTAATCGACTGACACGTAAAGAGAGCTGGCACCTTAGGTTTTTAAAAACAAATAGCTTGAAACATTGAGGATCACCCAACCAATTCAATTTTTTGTTCTCCAGTCGTTTACAAATACGTCGAGCATCGTGGCGGTAAAAAAAAAAAAAAAAAACGAACACTTTCACAATATCAAGGTTTCTATTACACAATAAAACAAATTTTCTTAGGTAAAATCTTTCAATACTGTGATTCCACTTGACACGGAATTTTGGATTTTTAAGTTTTGATTTTTTTTATTTCTTTATTTTTCCTTAGCCGTGACTTGAAGGTCAAGAAATAGTGCAAATTGTGAAATAGTTCCGGCTGATAGCATCCGTTTTGGAGGTAGGTCCAGTCTCATTAAATATAAAGATGGCTGAATAAGCCTATTTCTCGGCGTAAACGCTGAAAATGAAACTTTTTCAAGTGTTTTCAGTTGATTGTAAAACACATTATATTATATTCAGAACTAAGAAGACTCTTTTGAGGGTGAAAATGTCACATTTTGAACGATATCAAGAAGTTGACTGTCACGGAAAGAGAGCTGGGAAGACTCTATTGAGGGTGAAAATGTTACATTTTGAATTATAACAAGAAGTTGACTGTCACGGAAAGAGAGCTGGGACCTTAGGTTTTTAAGAACAAATAGTTTGAAACATTTGAGGATCGCCGAACCAATTTATTTATTTTTTTTCCCCAGCAGTAGTTTACAAATAAATCAAACCTCGTATCGGTAAAATAAAAATAAAAACATTTTCACAATATCAAGGTTTCTATTACACCATAAAACACATTACCTTACGTAAAATTTTTCAGTTCTGTGATTCCTATCGAGTTGAAATTCTGGATTATTAACTTTTGTCATTTTTTTTTTTACCTTAGCCGTGACTTAAAGGACAAGAAGTAGTGCAAATTGTGAAATAGTTCCGGTTGATAGCATCTGTTTTGGAGGTAGGTCCACACTCTTTTAATCTAATGATGGCTGAATAAGCGTATTTCTCGGCGAAAACTCTGAAAAAATAAATTTCTCAAGTGTTCTCAAAGTTGATTGAAAAACACATAATATTATATTTAGAACTAAGGAGACACTTGCGAGGGTGAAAATGTCACATTTATGAAGGATAACAAGAAGTCGACTGACAAGTGAAGACAGCTGGCACCTTAGGTTTTTAAGAACAAATAGCTTGAAACATTGAGGATCACCGAACCAATTTAAAACATACATTTTTTTGTCTCCAGCAGTAGATTAAAATTACGTCGAGCCTCGTGGTGGTAAAAAAAAAAAAAAAAAAAACATTTCCACAATATCAAAATTTCGGTTACAAAATAAGCCACATTTCCTTGGGCAAAATCTTTCAATACTTTGATTTCTCTTGTGGCGGAATTCTGGATTATTAATTTCTGATTTCTCGATTCCTTTTCTTTCCCCATAGCCGTGTCTTAAAGGACAAGAAGTTGTGCAAATTGTGAAATAGTTCCGGCTGACAGCATCCATTTTGGAGGTAGATCCATTCTCTTTAAATCTAGTGATGGCTGAATAAGCGTATTTCTCGGCGAAAACGCTGAATATGCAACTACCTCGTGTTCTCAAAGATGATTGTAAAACACCTTATATTATATACAGAACTAAGAAGACTCTTGTGAGCGTTAAAATATCACATTTTGAAGGATGACAAGAAATCGACTGACACGTAAAGAGAGCTGGCACCTTAGGTTTTTAAGAAGAAATTGCTTGAAACATAGTGATGATCACCGAACTAATTTAAAAACTTCATTTTTTTTCTCCAGGATTGTTTAAAATTACGTCGAGCCTCGTGGGAGCAAAAAAAAAAAACGAATATTTTCACAGTATAAAGGTTTCAGTTACCAAAAAAAAAAACACACACATTTCTTTGGGTAAAATCTTTCAATACTGTGAATCCTCATGAGACGGAATTCTACATTATTAACTTCTTTTTCCATTTCTTTTTTTCCCCCTTAGCTGTGACTTGAAGGACAAGAAGCAGTGCAAATTTTGAAATAGTTCCGGCTGATAGCATCCGTTTTGGAGGTAGGCCCATTCTCTTTAAATCTAATGATGGCAGAATAAGCGTATTTCACGACGAAAACGGTGAATATGCAACTTTCTCAAGTGTTCTCAAAGTTAATTGTAAAACACATTATATTCAGAAATAAGAAGACATGTGAGGGTGAAAATGTCACATTTTGAAGGATAACAAGAAGTCGCCTGACACGAAAAGAGAGCTGTCACCTTAGGTTTTTAAAAACACATTGCTTGAAATATTTGAGGATCACCGAACCATTTTTTTTCTCCAGCAGTAGTTTACAAATACGTCGAGCTTCATGGCGGTAAAAAAAAAAAAAAACGAACATTTTCACAATATCAAGGTTTCAATTACAACATAAAACACATTTCCTTTAGTAAAAACCTTCAATACTGTGATTCCTATTGAGATGGAATTCTGGATTATTAACTTCTGATTTGTCGATTTTTTTTTCTCTTAGCCGTGACTTGAAGGACAAGAAGTAGTGAAAATTGTGAAATAGTTAGGGCTTGTAGCATCCGTTTTGGAGGTAGGTCAATTCTCTCTTAATCTAATGATGGCTGAATAAGCGTATTTCTCTGCGAAAACGCTGAAAATGCAAATTCCTCAAGTTTTCTCAAAGTTGGTTGTAAAACATATATTATATTCAGAACTAAGAAGACACTTGTGAGGGTGAAAATGTCACATTTATGAAGGATAACAAGAAGTCGACTGACACGTAAAGAAAGCTGGCACCATAGGATTTTAAGAACAAATACCTTAAAACATTGTGAGGTTCAACGAACCGATTTAAAAGCTTCATTTTTTTTTCTCCAGCAGGAGTTTAAAATTACGTCGAGCCTCCTCGCGGTAAACACACACACACACACACACACACACACACACACACACACACACACAAAACGAACATTTTCACAATATTAAGGTTTCTGTTACACCAAAATCACATTTCCTTGGGCATAATCCTTCAATACTTTGACTCATCTTGAAACGGAATTCTAGATTATTAATTTCTGATTTTTCGATTTCTTTTTTTCCCTTAGCCGTGACTTGAAGGACAAGAAGTTGTGCAACTTTTGAAATAGTTCCGGCTGGTAGCATCCGTTTTGAAGGTAGGTCCACTCTCTTTAAATCTAATGATGGCTCATTAAGCGTATTTCTCGACGAAAACGCTGAATATGCAACTTTCTCAAGTGTTCTCAAAGTTAATTATAAAACATATTATATTCAGAACTAAGAAGACTTGTGAGGGTGAAAATGTCACATTTTGAAGGATAACAAGAAGCCGACTGACACGAAAAGAGAGCTGTCACCTTAGTTTTTTAAGAACACATAAGTTGAAATATTTGAGGATCACCGAAATAATTTTTTTTTTCTTCAGCAGAAGTTTATAAATACCTCGAACATCATGGAGGTTATTTAAAAAAAAAAACTAACATTTTCACAATATCAAGGTTTCTATTACAACATAAAACACATTTCATCTGGTAAAAACTTTCGATACTGTGATTCCTCTTGAGATGGAATTCTCGATAATTAACTTCTGATTTGTCGATTTTTTTTTTCCCCTTAGCCGTGACTTCAAGAACATGAAGTAGTGCAAATTATGAATTAGTTCCGGCTGATAGCATCCGTCTTGGAGGTAGGTCCATTCTCTTTTAATCTAATGATGGCTGAATAAGCGTATTTCTCTGCAAAAACGCAAAAAATGCAAATTCCTCAAGCATTCTCAAAGTTGATTGTAAAACATATATTATATTAAGAACTAAGAAGACACTTGTGAGGGTGAAAACGTCACATTTATGAAGGACAACAAGAAGTCGACTGACACGTGAAAAGAGCTGGCATCTTACGATTTTAAGATCAAATAGCTTGAGACATTGTGAGGATCACCGAATCAATTTAAAAACTTCATTTTTTTTCTCCAGCAGGAGTTTAAAATTACGTCGAGCCTCCTCGCGGTAAAAAAGAAAAAAACGACCACTTTCACAATATTAAGGTTTCTGTTGAGCCAAAAAACACATTTCCTTGGGTAAAATCCTTTAATACTGTGATTCCTCTTGAGATGGAATTCTGGATTATTAATTTCTGATTTATCGATTTCTATTTTTTTCCTTAGCCGTGACTTGAAGGACAAGAAGTAGTGCAAATTTTGAAATGGTTCCGGCTGATAGCATCCGTTTTGGAGGTAGGTCCAAAGTCTTTTAATCTAATGATGGCTGAATAAGAGGATTTCTCGGCGAAAACACTGAAAATGCAAATTCTTCAAGCATTCTCAAAGTTGATTGTAAAACATATATTATATTCAGAACAAAGAAAACACACGTGAGGGTGAAAAAGTCACATTTATGAAGGATAACAAGAAGTCGACTGACACGTACATAGAGCTGGTACCTTAGGATTTTAAGAACAAATAGCTTGAAACATTGTGAGGATCACCGAACCAATATAAAAACTTCATTTTTCTTCTCTCCAGCAGGAGTTTAAAATTACGTCGAGCCTCTTCGCGGTAAAAAAAAAAAAAAAAAAAAACATTTTCACAATATTAAGGTTTCTGTTAAAATAAAAAACACATTTCCTTGAGTACAATCCTTCAATACTGTTATTCCTCTTGAGACGGAATTGTGGATTATTAATTTCTGATTTTTCGATTTCTTTGTTTCCTTTAGCCGTGACTTGAAGGACAAGAAGTTGTGCAACTTTTGAAATAGTTCCGCCTGATAGCATCCGTTTTGAAGGTAGATCCACTCTCTTTAAATCTAATGATGGCAGATTAAGCGTATTTCTCGACGAAAACGCTGAATATGGATCTTTCTCAAAGGTTCTCAAAGTTAATTGTAAAACACCTAACATTCAGAACTTAGAAGACTTGTGAGGGTGATGATGTCACATTTTGAAGGATAACAAGAAGTCGACTGACACGAAAAGAGAGCTGTCACCTTAGGTTTTTAAAAACACATAGCATGAAATATTTGAGGATCACCGAACCAATTTAATTGTTTTTTTCTCCAACAGTAGTTAAGAAATACGTCGATCTTCATGGCGGTAAAAAAAAAAAAAAAAACGAACATTTTCAAAATATCAAGGTTTCCATTACACCATAAAACACATTTCCTTTGGTAAAAACTTTCAATACTGCGAGTCCTCTTGAGATGGAGTTCTGGATTATTAGCTTCTGATTTGCCGATTTTTTTCCCCTTAGCCGTGACTTGAAGGACAAGAAGTAGTGCAAATTGTGAAATAGTTAGGGCTGATACCATCCGTTTTGGAGGTAGGTCCATACTCTTTTAATCTAATGATGGCTGAATAAGCGTACTTCTCTGCGAAAACGCTGAAAATGCAAATTCCACAAGTATTCTCAAAGTTGATTGCAAAACATATATTATATTCAGAACTAAGGAGACACTTGTGAGGGTGAAAATGTCAAATTTATGAAGGATAACAAGAAGTCGACTGACACGTAAAGAGAGCTGGTACCTTAGGATTTTAAGAACAAATAGCTTGAAACATTGTGAGGATCACCGAACCAATTTAAAAACTTGATTTTTTTTTCTCCAGCAGGAGTTTAAAATAACGTCGAGCCTCTTCGCGGAAAAAAAAGAAAACGAACATTTTCACAATATTAAGGTTTCTGTTACACCAAAAACAAAACATCCTTGGGTAAAATCCTTCAATGCTGTGATTCCTCTTGAGACGGAATTCTGGATTATTAACTTCTGATTTGTCGATTTCTTTTATTTTCCCCTTAGCCGTGACTTAAAGGACAAGAAGTGGTGCAAATTGTGAAAAAGTTCCGGTTGATGGCATCCGTTTTGGAGGTAGGTCCATTCTCTTTAAATCTAATGATGGCTGAATAAACGTACAACTCGGCGAAAACGCTGAATATGCAACATCCTCAAGTGTCCTCAAAGTTGATTGTAAAACTCATTACATTATATTCAAAAATAAGAAGACTCTTGTGAGGGTGAAAATGTCACATTTTGAAGGACAACAAGAAATCGACTGACACGTAAAGAAAGCTGGCACAGTAGGATTTTAAGAACAAAGAGCTTGAAACATTTTGAGGATAACCGAACCAATTTAAAACTTCAATTTATTTTTCTCCAGTAGTAGATTAAAATTACGTCGAGCCTCGGGACGGTAAAAAAAAAAAAAAAAACTAAGATTTTCACAAAATCAAAGTTTCTGTTACACCTAGAGCCACATTTCCTTGGGTAAAATCTTTCAATACTCTGATTCCTCTTGAGACTTAATTCTGGATTATTAACTTTAGATTTGTCGATTTCCTTTTTTTCCCTTATCCGTGACTTGAAGGACAAGAAGTAGTGCAAATTGTGAAATAATTCCGGCTGATAGCATCCGTTTTGGAGGAAGGTCCATTCTCTTTAAATCTAATGATGGCTAAATACGTCGTGCCACGTCCCGGGGAAAAAAAACGAACATTTTAATAATATGGCTTCTATTACACCATAAAACACATTTCTTTACGAAAAATCTTTCAATACTGTGATTCCTCTTGAGATGAAATTCTGGATTATTAAGTTCCGATTTGTCGATTTTTTTTCCCTTAGCCGTGACTTGAGGGACAAGAAGTAGTGAAAATTGTGAAATAGTTTGGGCTGAGAGGATCCGTTTTGGAGGTAGGTCCATACTCTTTTGATCTAATGATGGCTAAATAAGCGTATTTCTCTGCGAAAACGCAGAAAATGGAAATTCTTCAAGTGTTATCAAAGTTGACTGTAAAACACATAATATTATATCCAGAACTAAGAAGACACTTTGAGGGTGAAAATGTCACATTTATGAAGGATAACAAGAAGTCGACTGACACGAAAAGAGAGCAGTCACATTAGGTTTTTAAGAACACATAGCTTAAAATATTTGAGGATCACCGAACCAATTTAATTTTTTTTCTCCAGCAGTAGTTTACAAATACGTCGAGCTTCACGGCGGGGAAAAAAAAAAACGAACATTTTCACAATATCAAGGTTTCTATTAAACCATAAAACACATTTCCATTGGTAAAAACTTTCAACACTGTGATTTCTCTTGAGATGGAATGCTGGATTATTAAATTCTGATTTGTCGATTTTTTTTCTTCCCTTAGCCGTGACTTGAGGGACAAGAAGTAGTGCAATTGTGAAATAGTTTGAGCTGATAGGATCCGTTCTGGAGGTAGGTCCATACTCTTTTAATCTAATGATGGCTAAATAAGCGTATTTCTCCACGAAAAAGCTGAAAATGCAAATTCCTCATGTATTCTCAAAGTTGATTGTAAAACATATATTATATTCAGAACTAAGAAGACACTTGTGAGGGTGAAAATGTCACATTTATGAAGGATAACAAGAAGTCGACTGACACGTAAAAAGAGCTAGCACTTTAGGATTTTAAGAACAAATAGCTTGAAAAATTGTGTGGATCACCGAACCAATTTAAAAACTTCATTTATTTTTTCTCCAGCAGGACTTTAAAATTACATCGAGCCTCTTCGCGGGAAAAAAGAAAAAGCGAACATTTTCACAATATTAAGGTTTCTGTTAAACCATAAAACACATTTCCTTGGATAAAATCCTTCAATACTGTGATTCCTCTAGAGACGGAATTCTGGATTATTAATTTCTAATTTTTCAATTTCTTTTTTTTCCCTTAGCCGTGACTTGAAGGACAAGAAGTACTGCAAATTTGGAAATAGTTCCGGCTGATAGCATCCGTTTTGAAGGTAGGTCCATTCTCTTTAAATCTTATGATGTCTGAATATGCAACTTTCTCAAGTGTTCTCAAAGTTAATTGTAAAACTCCTTACATTCAGAACTTACAAGACTTGTGAGGGTGAAAATGTCACATTTTGAAGGATAACAAGAAGTCGACTGACACGAAAAGAGAGCTGTCACCTTAGGTTTTTAAGAAGACATAGCTTAAAATATTTGAGGATCACCGAACCAATTTATTTTTTTTCCAGCAGTAGTTTTCAAATACGTCGAACCTCATAGCGGTAAAAAAAAAAAAAAAACGAACATTGTCATAATATCAAGGTTTCTATTACACCATAAAACACATTTCCTTTGGTAAAAACTTTCAATACTGTGATTCCTCTTGAGATGGAATACTGGATTATTAACTTCTGATTTGCCGATTTTTTTTCCCTTAGCCGTGACTTGAAGGACAAGAAGTAGTGCAAATTGTGAAATAGTTAGGGCTGATACCATCCGTTTTGGAGGTAGGTCCATACTCTTTTAATCTAATGATGGCTGAATAAGCGTATTTCTCTGCGAAAACGCTGAAAATACAAATTCCAAAAGTATTCTCAAAGTTGATTGTAAAACATATTATATATTCAGAACTAAGGAGACACTTGTGAGGGTGAAAATGTCACATTTATGAAGGATAACAAGAAGTCGATTGACACGTAAAGAGAGCTGGTACCATAGGATTTTAAGAACAAATGGCTTGAAACATTGTGAGGATCACCGAACCAATTTAAAAACTTGATTTTTTTTTTCTCCAGCAGTAGTTTAAAATTACGTCGAGCCTCTTCGCGGTAAAAAAAAAAAAAAAAAAAAACGAACATTTTCACAATATTAAGGTTTCTGTTACACCAAAAACAACATTTCCTTGGGTAAAATCCTTCAATACTGTGATTCCTCTTGAGACGGAATTCTGGATTATTAACTTCTGATTTGTCGATTTCTTTTTTTTCCCCTTAGCCGTGACTTAAAGGACTAGAAGTTGTGCAAATTGTGAAATAGTTCCGGCTGATGGCATCCATTTTGGATGTAGGTCCATTCTCTTTAAATCTAATGATGGCTGAATAAACGTACAACTCGGCGAAAACGCTGAATATGCAACATCCTCAAGTGTCATCAAAGTTGATTGTAAAACTCATTACATCATATTGAAAAATAAGAAGACTCTTGTGAGGGTGAAAATGACACATTTTGAAGAATAACAAGAAATCGACTGACATGTAAAGAGAGCTGGCACCTTAGGATTTTAAGAATAAATAGCTTGAAACATTGTGAGGATAACCGAACCAATTTAAAACTTCAACATTTTTTTTCTCCAGTAGTAGATTAAAATTACGTCGAGCCTCGTGGCGATAAAAAAAAAAAAAAACTAACATTTTCACAAAATCAAAGTTTCTCTTACACCAAAAGCCACATTTCCTTGGGTAAAATCTTTCAATACTCTGATTCCTCTTGAGACGCAATTCTGGATTATTAACTTCAGATTTGTCGATTTCTTTTTTTTTTCCTTATCCGTGACTTGAAGCATAGAAAGTAGTGCAAATTGTGAAATAGTTCCGGCTGATAGCATCCGTTTTGGAGGTAGGTCCATTCTCTTTAAATCTAATGATGGCTAAATAAGCTTATTTGTCGGCGGAAAACGCTGAAAATGCAACTTTCTCAAGTGTTCTAAAAGTTAATTGTAAAACGCATTATATTCAGAACTAAGAACACTCTTGTGAGGGTGAAAACGTCACTTTTTGAAGGATAATAAGAAGTCGACTGACACGAAAATTGAGCTGGGACCTTAGGCTTTTAAGAACAAATAGGTTGAAACATTTGAGGATAGCCGAACCAATTTATTTATTTTTTCTCCAGCAATAGTTTCCAGATACGTCCAGTCTCATGGCGTTAGAAAGAAAAAAAATGAATATTTTTATAATATCAAAGTTTCTATTACACCATAAAACACATTTCCTTAGGAAAAATCTTTCAATACACTGATTCCACTTGAGATGGAATTCTGGATTATTAACTTCTTTGTCGATTTTTTTTCCCTTAGCTGTGACTTGAAGGACAAGAAGTAGTGCAAATTGAGAAATAGTTCCGGCTGACAACATTCGTTTTGGAGGTAGGAATATTCTCTTTAAATCTAATGATTGCTGAATAAGCGTACTTCCCGGCGAAAACGCTGAATATGCAACATCAAGTGTTCTCAAAATTGATTGTAAAACTCATTATATTATATTCATAACCACGGAGACTCTTGTGAGGGTGAAAATGTCACATTTTGAAGAATAACAAGAAATCGACTGACACGAAAAGAGAGCTGGCCACTTAGGTTTATAAGAACAAATAGGTTCAAACATTTGAGGATATCAGAACCAATTTTTTTTTTTCTCCAGCAATAGTTTATAAATACGTCGTGCCACGTGCCGGGAAAAAAAAATAACATTTTAATAATATGGTTTCTCTTACACCATAAAACACATTTCCTTAGAAATATCTTTCAATACTGTGATTCCTCTCGAGGTGAAATTCTGGATTATTAAGTACTGATTTGTCGATTTTCTTTTTTCCCTAAGCCGTGACTTGAGGGACAAGAGGAAGTGCAAATTGTGAAATAGTTCCGACTGATAACATTCGTCTTGGAGGTTGGTCCATACTCTTTTAATCTAATGATGGCTGAATAAGCGTATTTCTCGGCGAAAACGCTGAAAATCGAAATTCCTCAAGTGTTATCAAAGTTGACTGTAAAACACATAATATTATATTCAGAAAAAAGAAGACACTTTTGAAGGTGAAAATGTCACATTTATAAAGGATAACAAGAAGTCGACTGACACGAAAAGAGAGCAGTCACCTTAGATTTTTAAGAACACATAGGTTAAAATATTTGAGGATCACCGAACCAATTTATTTTTTGTTCTCCAGCAGTAGTTCACAAATACGTCGAGCTTCATGGCGGTAAAAAAAAAAAAAAAAACGAACATTTTCACAATATCAAGGTTTCTATTACACCATTAAACACATTTCCTTTGGTAAAACCTTTCAATACTGTGATTCCTCTTGAGATGGAATGCTGGATTATTAAATTCTGATTTGTCGATAATTTTTCTTCCCTTAGCCGTGAAATGAGGGTCAAGAAGTAGTGCAAATTGTGAAATAGTTTGGGCTGATAGGATCCGTTTTGGAGGTAGGTCCATACTGTTTTAATCTAATGATGGCTGAATAAGCGTATTTCTCAGCGAAAACGCTGAAAATGCAAATTGCTCAAGTATTCTCAAAGTTGATTGTAAAACATATATTATATTCAGAACTAAGAAGACACTTGCGAGGGTGAAAATGTCACATTTATGAAGGATAACAAGAAGTCGACTGACACGTAAAAAGAGCTAGCACCTTAGGATTTTAAGAAAAAATAGCTTGAAAAATTGTGAGGATCACCGAACCAATTTAAAAACTTCATTTTTTTTTTTCTCCAGCAGGACTTTAAAATTACGTCGAGCCTCTCCTCGGAAAAAAAACGATCATTTTCACAATATTAAGATTTCTGTTAGACCAAAAAACAAATTTCCTTGGGTAAACTCCTTCAAAACTGTGATTCCTCTTGAGACGGAATTCTGGATTATTAATTTCTGATTTTTCGATTTCTTTTTTTTCCCTTAGCCGTGACTTGAAGGACAAGAAGTAGTGGAAATTTGGAAATAGTTCCGGCTGATAGCATCCGTTTTGAAGGTAGGTCCATTCTCTTTAAATCTAATGATGGCTGAATATGCAACAAGTGCTCTCAAATAAATTGTAAAACACATTAGATTCAGAACTTAGAAGACTTGTGAGGGTGAAAATGTCACATTTTGAAGGATAACAAGAAGTCGACTGACACGAAAAGAGAGCTGTCACCTTAGGTTTTTAAGAACAAATAGCTTGTAATATTTGAGGATCACCGAACCAATTCATTTTTTTTTTTCTCAAGCAGTAGTTTACAAATACTTCGAGCTTCATGGCGGTAATAAAGAAAAAAAAAAAAACGAACATTTTCACTATATCAAGGTTTCTATTACACCATAAAACATATTTCCTTTGGTTAAAACTTTAAATACTGTGATTCCTCTTGAGATGGAATTCTGGATTATTAACTTCTGATTTGTCGATTTTTTTCCCCTTAGCCGTGACTTAAAGGACAAGAAGTAGTGCAAATTGTAAAATAATTAGGGCTGATACCATCCGGTTTGGAGGTAGGTATATACTCTTTTAAACTAATGATGGCTGAATAAGCGTAATTTTCTGCAAAAACGCTGAAAATGCAAATTCCTCAAGTATTCTCAAAATTGATTATAAACACATATTATATTCAGAACTAAGAAGACACTTGTGAGGGTGAAAATGTCACATTTATGTAGGATAACAAGAACTCGACTGACACGTAAAGAGAGCTGGCACCTTAGGATTTTAAGAACAAACAGCTTGGAACATTGTGAGGATCACCGAACCAATTTAAAAACTTCAATTTTTTTACTTCTCCAGCAGGAGTTTTAAATTACGTCGAGACTCTTCGCGGTAAAAGAAAAAAAGAATAACATTTTCACAATATTAAGGTTTCTGTTACACCAAAAACCTCATTTCCTTGGGTAAAATCCATCAATACAGTGATTCCTCTTGAGATGGAATTCTGGATTATTAACTTCTGATTTGACGATTTCATTTTTTTTTTCCATTAGCCGTGACTTAAAGGACAAGAAGTTGTGCAAATTGTGAAATAGTTCCGGCTGATAGCATCCGTTTTGGAGGTAGGTCCATTCTCTTTAAATCTTATGATGGCTGAATAAACGTACAACTCGGCGAAAACGATGAATATGCAACATCCTCAAGTGTTCTCAAAGTTGACTGTAAAACTCATAATATTATATTCAGAACTAAGAAGACTCTTGTGAGGGTGAAAATATCACATGTATGAAGGAAAACAAGAAGTCGACTGACACGTAAAGAGAGGTGGTACCTTAGGATTTTAAGAACAAATAGCTTGAAACATTGTGAGGATCACCGAACCAATTTAAAAACTTCATTTTTTTTTCTCCAGTAGTAGATTAAAATTAAGTCGAGCCTCGTGGCGATTAAAAAAAAAAAAAACGAACATTTTCACAAAATCAAAGTTTTTGTTACACCAAAAGCCATATTTTCTAGGGTAAAATCTTTCAATACTTTGATTCCTCTTGAGACGGAATTCTGAATTATTAACTTCTGATTTGTCGATTTCTTTCTTTCCCTTATCCGTGACTTGAAGGACAAGAAGTAGTGCAAACTGTGAAATAGTTCCTGCTGATAGCTTCCGTTTTGGAGGTAGGTTCATTCTCTTTAAATCTAATGATGTCTGAATAAGCGTATTTCTCGGCGAAAACGCTGAAAATGCAACTTTCTCAAGTTTTCTCAAAGTTGACTGTAAAACACATTATATTTAGAACTAAAAAGACTCTTGTGAGGGTGAAAATGTCAAATTTTGAAGGATAATAAGAAGTCGACTGACACGAAAAGAGAGCTTGGACCTTAGGCCTTTAAAAACAAATAGGTTGAAACATTTGAGGATAGCCGAACCTTTTTTTTTCTCCAGCAATAGTTTACAAATACGTCCAGTCTCCTGGCGGTAAAAAGAAAAAAAACGAACCTTTTTATAATATCAAAGTTTCTATTACACCATAAAACACATTTCCTAAGGAAAAATCTTTCAATACTGTGATTCTTCTTGAGATAGAATTCTGGATTATTAACTTCTTTGTCGATTTTTTTCCCTTAGCTGTGACTTGAAGAACAAGAAGTAGTGCAAATTGTGAAATAGTTCCGGCTGATAGCATCCGTTTTGAAGGTAGGTCCATTCTCTTTAAATCTAATGATGGCTGAATAAGCGTATTTCTCGGCGAAAACGCTGAATATGCAACATCAAGTGTTCTCAAAGTTGACTGGAAAACTTATTATATTATATTCAGAACTAAGAAGACTCTTGTGAGGGTGAAAATGTCACATTTTGAAGGATAACAAGAAAGCGACTGACACGAAAAGAGAGCTTTCACCTTAGGTTTTTAAGAACAATTAGGTTGAAACATTTGAGGATCACCGAAAATTTTTTTTTTTTCTCCAGCAGTAGTTTATAAATACGTCGTGCCTCGTGGCGGAAAGAAAAAAGAACATTTTAATAATATGGTTTCTGTTACACCATAAAACACATTTCCTTAGGTAAAATCTTTCAATTCTGGATTATTAGGTTCTGATTTGTCGATTTTTTTCCCTTAGCCGTGACTTGAAGGACAAGATGTAGTGCAAATGGTGAAATAGTTTGGGCTGATAGGATCCGTTTTGGAGGTTGGTCCATACTCTTTTAATCTAATGATGGCTGAATAAGCGTATTTTTCGGCGAAAACGCTGAAAATGGAAATTCCTCAAGTGTTCTCAAAGTTTACTGTAAAACACATAATGTTATATTCGGAACTAAGAAGACTCTTTTGAGGGTGAAAATGTCACATTTATGAAGGATAACAAGAAGTCGACTGACACGTAAAGAGAGCTGGCACCTTAGATTTTTAAGAACAAATAGCTTGAAACATTGTGAGGATCACCGAACCAATTTAAAAACTTCATTTTTTTTTTTCTCCAGTAGATTAAAATTACGTCGGGCCTCATGGCGGTTAAGAAAAAAAACAAAAAAAAACATTTTCACAATATCAAAATTTCACTTACACCAAAAGCCACATTTTCTTGGGTAAAATCTTTCAATGCTATGATTTGTTTTGTGACGGAATTCTGGATTATTAACTTCTGATTTGTCGATTTTTTTTTCCATTTCCCGTGACTTGAAGGACAAGATTGAGTGCAAATAGCGAAATAGTTCCGGCTGATTCCATCCGTTTCGGAGGTAGGTCCATACCCTTTTATTCTAATGACGGCTGAATAAGAATATTTCTTGGCGAAAACGCTGAAAATGCAACTTCCTCAAGTGTTCTCAAAGTTGATTGTAAAACACATAATATTATATTCAGAAATAAGAAGACACTTGTGAGGGTGAAAATGTCACTTTTATGAAGGATAACAAGAAGTCTACTGACACGTAAAGAAAGCTGGCTCCTTAGGCTTTTAAGAACAAATAGCTTGAAACATTGTGAGAATCACCGAACCAATTTAAAAACCTCATTCTTTTTTTCTCCAGCAGGAGTTTAAAATTTCGTCGAGCCTCGTAGCGGTAAAAAAAAAAAAAAATAACATTTTCACAATATTACGGCTTCTGTTACACTGAAAACCACATTTCCTTGGGTAAAAACTTTCAATGCTGTGATTCCTCTTGAGATGGAATTCTGGATTATTATCTTCTGATTTTTCGATTTTTTCTTTTCCCTTAGAAGTGAATTTAAGGACAAGAAGTAGTGCAAATTGTGAAATAGTTCCGGCTGAGAGCATCCGTTTTGGAGGCAGTTCCATTCTCATTAAATCTAATGATGGTTGAATAATCATATTTCTCTGTGAAAACGTTGAATTTGCAACATCCTCAATTGTTCTCAAAGTTGATTGAAAGACTCATTATATTATATTTAGAACTATGAAGACTCTTGTGAGGATGAAAATGTCACATTTTGAAGGATAACAAGAAATCGACTGATAAGTAAAGAGAGCTGGCATCTTTGGCTTTTACGAACAAATAGCTTGAAACATTGTGAGGATTACCGAACCAATTTTTTTTTTTTTCTGCAGCAGTAGTTTACAAATACGTCGAGCCTCGTGGCGGAAAAAAAAAAAAAAACATTTTCACAATATCAAGGATTCAATTACACCATAAAACACATTTCCTTAGGTAAAATATTTCAATACTTTGATTCCTCTTGAGATTGAATTCTGGATTATTAACTTCTGACTTGTCGATTTTTTTCCCTTAGCCGTGACTTGAAGGACAAGAAGTAGTGCAAATTGTGAAATAGTTCCGGCTAATAGCATCCGTTTTGGAGGTAGGTCCATTCTCTTTAAATCTAATGATAGCTGAATAAGCATATTTCTCGGCGAAAACGCTGAAAATGCATATTCGTCAAGTGTTCTCAAAGTTGATTGTAAAACACATAATATTATATTCAGAACTAAGAAGGCACTTTTGAGGGTGAAAATGTCACATTTAAGAAGGATAACAAGAAATCGACTGACACGTAAAGAAAGCTAGCACCTTAGGTTTTTAAGAACAAATAGCTTGAAACATTGTGAGGATCAATGAAACCAAAATAAAAACTTCATTTTTTTTCACCAGCTGGAGTTTAAAATTACGTCAAGCCTCGTAGCGGTAAAAAAAAAAAAAAATCACAATATTAAGGTTTTTGTTCCACTAAAAACCACATTTCCATGGGTAAAATCTTTCAATACTGTGATTCCTCTTGAGTCGGAATTCTGGATTATTAACTTCTGATTTGTCGATTTTTTTTTCCTTTAGCTGTGACTTCAAGGACAAGAAGTAGAACATATTGTGAAATAGTTCCTGCTGATAGCATCTGTTTTGGAGGTAGGTCCATTCCCTTTAAATCCAATGATGGCTGAATAAGCGTACTTCTCGGCGAAAACGCTGAAAATGGAAATTCCTCAAGTGTTCTCAAAGTTTACTGTAAAACACATAATGTTATATTCAGAACTAAGAAGACTCTTTTGAGGGTGAAAATGTCACATTTATGAAGGATAACAAGAAGTCGACTGACACGTAAAGAGAGCTGGCACCTTAGGTTTTTAAGAACAAATAGCTTGAAACATTTGTGGATCACCCAGCCAATTCAATTTTTTTTTCTCCAGTAGTTTACAAATACGTCGAGCCTCGTGGCGGTAAAAAAAAAAAAAACGAACATTTTCACAATATCAAGGTATCTATTACACCATAAAACACATTTCCTTAGGTAAAATCTTTCAATACTGTGATTCCACTTGACACGGAATTTTGGATTATTAACTTCTGATTTTTTTTTTTTTTTTCCCTTAGCAGTGACTTGAAGGACAAGAAGTAGTGCAAATTGTGAAATAGTTACGGCCGATGGCATCCGTTTTGGAGATAGGTCCATTCTCTTTAAATCTAATGATGGCGGAATAGGCCTATTTCTCGGCGAAAACGCTAAAAATGCAACTTTTTCAAGTGTTCTCAGTTGATTGTAAAACACATTATATTATATTCAGAACTAAGAAGACTCATGCGAGGGTGAAAATGTCACATTTTGAAGGATAACAAGAAGTTGACTGTCACGGAAAGAGAGCTGGGACCTTAGATTTTTAAGAATAAATAGTTTGAAACATTTGAGGATCGCTGAACGAATTTATTAATTTTTTTTCTGCAGCAGTAGTTTACAAATATGTCGAGCCTCGTATCGGTAAACTAAAACAAAAAAAACGAACATTTTCACAATATCAAGGTTTCTATTACACCATAAAACACATTTCCTTAGGTAAAATTTTTCAATACTGTGATTCCTATTGGGTTGAAATTCTGGATTATTAACTTTTGCCATTTTTTTTTTACCTTAGCCTTAAAGGACAAGAAGTAGTGCAAATTGTGAAATAGTTCCGGCTGATAGCATCTGTTTTGGAGGTAGAACTCTTTTAATCTAATGATGGCTGAATAAGCGTATTTCTCAGAGAAAACTCTGAAAATGTAAATTTCTCGAGTGATCTCAAAGTTAATTGAAAAACACAATATTATATTCAGAACTAAGAAGACACTTGCGAGGGTGAAAATGTCACATTTATGAAGGATAACAAGAACCCGACTGACAAGTAAAGACAGCTGGCACCTTATGATTTTAAGAACAAATAGCTTGAAACACAGAGGATAACCGAACCAATTTAAAACCTTCATTTTTTTTTTCTCCAGCAGTAGATTAAAAATACGTCGAGCCTCGTGGCGGGAAAAAAAAAAAAAAACGAACAATTCCACAATATCAAAGTTTCTGTTACAAAAAAAAAGCCACATTTCCTTGGGCAAAATCTTTCAATACTGTGATTCCTCTTGAGACGGAATTCTGGATTATAATTTTCTGATTTTTCGATTCCCTTTTTTTTCCCTTAGCCGTGACTTAAAGGACAAGGAGTTGTGCAAATTGTGAAATAGTTCCGGCTGATAGCATCCGTTTTGGATAGATCCATTCTCTCTAAATCTAGTGATGGCTGATTAAGCGTATTTCTCGGCGAAAACGCTGAATATCCAACTACCTCGTGTTCTCAAAGTTGATTGTAAAACAACTTATATTATATTTAGAACTAAGAAGACTCTTGTGAGGGTTAAAATATCACATTTTGAAGGATGACAAGAAATCAACTGACACGTAAATAGAGCTGGCACCTTAGGTTTTTAAGAACAAATAGCTTGACACATAGTGAGGATCACCGAACTAATTTAAAAACTTCATTTTTTTTTCTCCAGGATTGTTTAAAATTACGTCGAGCCTCGTGGCGGTAAAAAAAAAAAAAAAAAAAACTAATATTTTCACAATATCAAGGTTTCAGTTACCAAAAAAAAACACATTTCTTTGGGTAAAATCTTTCAATACTGTGATTCCTCTTGAGACGGAATTCTGGATTATTAACTTATTTTTCCATTTCTTCCCCCCCCCCTTAGCTGTGACTTGAAGGACAAGAAGTACTGCAAATTTTGAAATAGTTCCGGCTGATAGCATCCGTTTTGAAGGTAGGTCCATTCTCTTTAAATCTAATGATGGCTGAATAAGCGTTTTTCTCGACGAAAACGCTGAATATTCAACTTTCTCAAGTGTTCTCAAAGTTAATTGTAAAACACATTATATTCAGAACTAAGAAGACTTTTGATGGTGAAAATGTCACATTTTGAAGGATAACAAGAAGTCGACTTACACGAAAAGAGAGCTGTCACCTTAGGTTTTTAAGAACACTTTTTTTTTTTTTTATGCATGGAAGAAGGAACCAAGGGCCATGGGCCCGCATACTGTTCCTTCCAAGAAAAAGTAAAAACAGTACAAAACAGAGCCAAATTCAAGATCCATTCATTTCGAGATGCCTGGACACACTGCGTTTGAAAGATTGGAGATCATAGGAAGCAGGGAATTCAGACAGAGGGAGACAGTTCCAGAGTTGACCAGTTGCATAAATGAAGGACTCCGAGTAACGGTTAACTCTTGCATTAGAAAGTTGAACAGAATAGGGATGAGAGTTTGTTGCTAGACGGGTACTACCTGCCCGTCGTAGAAGAGCAGGATGCAAGCAGACAGTTCAGAGGAACAGTGACCATTGAAGTAGCGATAGTAGAGAGAAAAAGAAGCAACAGTGCGGCGAAGAGACAAAGGTTGAAGGGAATCAGTAGGAGGAGAAGAGTTAATGAGACGAAAAGCCTTTGACTCCACCCTATTGAGAAGAACCGCGTGTGGGGAGCCTCCCCACACATGAGAGTTGTACTCCATACACGGGCGAATAAAACCCGTGTACAAGGTCAACATCTGTGCAGGGGTAAAGAAGGCTCGGAGACAGCTCAGCACACCTAATCTCTTGGAAGCAGATTTCACAAGAGATGTAATATGTTCTTTCCAAGACAAATCCCGAGAGAATGAAACCTCAAGCATGTTCATGGATGATGCAGGACTGAGCTGGACATTATTAAACACTAGTGGGTAATCCTGAGGAAGATTTTGTCGGGTTGATAAGTGTAAGAACTGAGTTTTTGATGCATTAAAAATAACAAGATTATTTTTACCCCAATCAGAGATATGAGCCAAGTCAGACATTAGGTGTGCCATAGCCTCATCCCTTGTTTGCTGAAGTAACTGCTGAGGTGGACGTTGCGGAAATCGAATGGAAAGGTGAAGGGTGGAATCATCAGCATAAGAGTGGATAGGGTTAGATGTACAGCTTAGAAGGTCATTGATGAATAAAAGAAAGAGAGTTGGTGATAGGACAGAGCCCTGAGGAACACCACTGTTGATAGGCCTAGGAGAAGAACGATGGCCGTCTACAACAGCAGCTATAGAACGACCAGAAAGGAAGCTAGAGATGAAGGCACAGATAGAAGGATAGAAACCGTAAGAGGGCAGTTTGGAAATCAGAGATTTATGCCAGACTCGATCGAAAGCCTTAGAGATGTCAAGTGCAATGGCAAAGCTTTCGCCAAAGTCCCGAAAGGAGGATGACCAGGAGTCTGAAAGGTAGGTGAGAAGATCGCCAGTGGAGCGTCCCTGACGGAACCCATACTGACAATCAGAAAGAAGGTTGTGACAGGAAAGATGCTTTAAATTTTTCTGTTAAGAGCTGATTCGAAAACTTTTGATACACAGGATGTTAAAGCAATTGGACGATAGTTGGAGGGTTGGGAATGGTCACCCTTCATTGGGACTGGCTGAATGAGAGCAAACTTCCAGCAAGAAGGAAAGGTACAAGTTGAGAGACAAAGGCGAAAGAGTTTACCTAGGCAGGGTGTAAGCACAGAAGCACAGTTTTTGAGGACAACAGGAGGGACTCCATCAGGCCCATATGCCTTGTTAATATTGAGGCCAGTGATGGCAGAAAATACATCAGCTGAAGAAATTTTAATGCCAATCATGAGGAAGTCTGAGGGGGGAAGTGATGGAGGAATAGCACCGGAATCGTCTAAGGTAGAATTGGAGGAGAAAGTCTGAGCAAAGAGATCTGCTTTATCAGTAGAAGAAATAGCTACAGAGCCATCAGAGTAGAAAAGAGGAGGGAAGGATGATGAGGTAAAGTTGTTAGAAAGGTTTTTGGCAAGGTGCCAGAAGGAGCGAGAAGAATTCGAGTTGGAGAGTTGGGAACATTTAGCACGGATGAAATTATTTTTAGCAGGGCGAAGAACAGACATAGCACGATTCCGGGCAGAAATATAAAGAAGATGTGATTCAGGGGTGGGTTGGCTCCGGTACCTTTTAAAGGCCCTCTCTCTGTTGCGGACATCATTAGAACAAGCGTGATTAAACCAAGGCTTTCTTGCACTAGTCAGAGGATATGAAAAAGGAATGTATGCTTCCATGCCCGAGAGAATAGCCTCCGTAATGCGCAAGGCACACTCAGACGGCTCCCGGCCGTGGAAGCAATAATCATTCCAAGGAAAATCAAAGAAGTACTGCCTGAGGGCCTCCCAATCTGCAGCTCCAAAGTGCCACAGGCGGCGTTTCTTTGGAGGGTCCACAGGCCGTACTGGAGCAATAGGACAGGTTAAGGTAATAAGGTTATGATCGGAGGAGCCCAACGGAGAGAAAAGATTAACAGTGTAAGCAGAAGGATTAGTTGTTAAGAAAAGGTCAAGTATGTTGGAACTCTCTCCAAGGCGGTCAGGGATACGGGTAGGGTACTGTACAAGCTGCTCTAGGTCATTAAGGATAGAAAAGATGTAGGCTTGTTCACCAGGTGGATCAGTGAAAGGAGAGGAGAGCCAAAGGTGGTGGTGAACATTGAAATCTCCTAGAATGGAGATTTCAGAGAAAGGAGAAATGGATAGAATGTGTTCCATCGTAGAAGTAAGATAGTCAAAGAATTTTTGATAGTCGGTAGAATTAGGAGATAAGTAAACAGCACAGATATATTTAGTCAGAGAATGACAGGAGAGCCGAAGCCAGAGAGAAGATAACTCAGAAGAATCAAGTTCAGGAACACGAGAGCAAGATAGATCGTTGCGTACATATACGCAACAGCCACCTTTGGCTTTGAAATGAGAATAGAGAAAGTAGGAGGATACAGAAAAGGGTTTGCTGTCAGTTGTCTCAGACAGCTGAGTCTCAGAAAGAAAGAGAAAGTGAGGTTTAGAGGAGAAGAGGTGGTGCTCAACAGAGCGAAAGTTAGAGGAAAGGCCGCGAATGTTACAGAAAAGAAGGAGTGAGTCAGACAGTGGTTCCAGGCAGCTCCGAGAGTCGTCACCGGGAGAGGGGTGGATGGTGGGGGCATTTATGGTCCCCCAACTGCGGACTCCGAGGCACGATTTACAGTAGCCATCTTTAGAATTTTTTGAAAAGGAAGTATAGTGTGTAGCGTGTATGTAGTATGGTGTTGACAGTTAGAGAAACTTGCACTGGAGAGCATGCTGGTCTACTCTCTGTGCTACTGAGACACTGAAAAAGTTCAGCAAAGGGGGATGGTCAGGAACAAGTCCTGAGGACTGATGAAACGGGACCTCCAGCTCTCCCTGTCATCATCTTTCCATCCTCCTTGGGAGAACTGCCCTGCTCGACTGGTGCTACAGTCTCCTCACCTGATATTGCTTGAAATATTTGAGGATCACCAAACCAATTTTTTTTTTTCCCCAGCAGTAGTTTACAAATACGTCGAGCTTCATGGCGGTTAAAAAAAAAAATCACAATATCAAGGTTTCTATTACACCATAAAACACATTTCCTATGGTAAAAACTTTCAATACTGTGATTCCTATTGAGATGGAATTCTGGATTATTAACTTCTGATTTGTCGAATTTTTTTCCCCCTTTGAAGGACAAGAAGTAGTGAAAATTGTGAAATAGTTAGAGCTGATAGCATCCGTTTTGGAGGTAGGTCCATACTCTTTTAATCTAATGATGGCTGAATAAGCGTATTTCTCTGCGAAAACGCTGAAAATGCAAATTTCTCAAGTATTCTCAAAGTTGATGAATATGTCACATTTATGAAGGATAACAAGAAGTCGACTGACACGTAAAGAGAGCTGGCACCTTAGGATTTTAAGAACAAATAGCTTGAAACATTGTGAGGATCTCCGAACCAATTTAAAAACTTTTTTTTTTCTCCAGCAGGAGTTCAAAATTACGTCGACCCTCTTCGCGGTAAAACAAACAAACAAACACATACACACACACACACACACACACACACACACACACACACACACACAGAAAAAAACGAACATTTTCACAATATTAAGGTTTCTGTTACACCAAAAACCACATTTCCTTGGGTATAATCCTTCAATACTGTGATTCCTCTTGGGATGGAATTCTGGATTATTAATTTCTGATTTTCCGATTTCTTTTTTCCTTTAGCCGTGACTTGAAGGACAAGAAGTTGTGCAAATTTTGAAATAGTTCCGGCTGATAGCATCCGTTTTGGTAGGTCCACTCTCTTTAAACCTAATGATGGGTGAATAAGCGTATTTCTCGACGAAAACGCTGAATATGCAACTTTCTCAAGTGTTCTCAAAGTAATTGTAAAGCACATTATATTCAGAACTAAGAACACTTGTGAGGGTGAAAATGTCACGTTTTGAAGGATAACAAGAAGCCGACTGAAACGAAAAGATAGCTGTCACCTTAAGGTTTTAAGAACACATAGCTTGAAATATTTGAGGATAACTGAACCAATTTATTTATTTTTTTCTCCAGCAATACGTCGAGCTTCATGGCGGCAAAAAAAATAAAAAATAAAAAAAACGAACATTTTCATAATATGAAGGTTTCTATTACACACATTTCCATTGTTAAAAACTTTCAATACTGTGATTCCTCTTGAGATGGAATTCTGGATTATTAACTTCTGATTTGTCGATTTTTTTTTTTCCCCTTAACCGTGACTTGAAGGACAAGAAATAGTGCAAATTGTGAAATAGTTCCGGCTGATGGCATCCGTTTTGGAGGTACGTCCATACACTTTTAATCCAATGATGGCGGAATAAGCGTATTTCTCTGCGAAAACGCTGAAAATGCAAATTCATCAAGTATTCTCAAAGTTGATTGTAAAACATATATTATATTCAGAACTAAGAAGACACTTGTGAGGGTGAAAATGTAACATTTATGAAGGATAACAAGAAGTCGACTGACACGTAAAGAGAGCTGGTGCCTTAGGATTTTAAGAACAAATAGGTTGAAACATTGTGAGTATCACCGAACCAATTTGAATATTTCATTTTTTTTTTCTCCAGCAGGAGTTTAAGATTACGTCGAGCCTCTTCGCGGTAAAAGAAAAAAAGACGAACACTTTCACAATATTATGGTTTCTGTTAAACCAAAAAACACATTTCCTCGGGTAAAATCCTTCAATACCGCGATTTCTCTTGAGACGGAATTCTGGATTATTAATTTCTGATATTTCTATTTCTTTTTTTTCCCTTAACCGTGACTTGAAGGACAAGAAGTAGTGCAAATTTTGAAATAGTTCCGGTTGATAGCATCCGTTTTGGAGGTAGGTCCATACTCTTATGATCTAATGATGACTCAATAAGCGAATTTCTCTGCGAAAACGCTGAAAATGCAAATTCTTCAAGTTTTCTCAAAGTTGATTGTAAAACATATATCATATGCAGAACTAAGAAAACACTTGTGAAGGTGAAAATGTCACATTTATGAAGGATAACAAGAAGTCGACTGACACGTAAAGAGAACTGGCACCTTAGGATTTTAAGAACAAATAGCTTGAAACATTGTGAGGATCACCGAACCAATTTAAAAACTTCCTTTTTTTTTCTCCAGCAGGAGTTTAAAATTACGTCGAGAATCTTCGCGGTAAAAACAAAAAACAAAAAAACGAACATTTTCACAATATTAAGATTTCTGCTAAACCAAAAAACACATTTCCTAGAGTAAAATTCTTCAATAGTGTGATTCCTCTTGAGACCCAGTTCTGGATTATTAATTTCTGATTTTTCGATTTCTATTTTTTCCCTTAGCCGTGACTTGAAGGACAAGAAGTAGTGCAAATTTTGAAATAGTTCCGGCTGATAGCATCCGTTTTGAAGGTAGGTCCATTGTCTAAATCTAAGCTGAATAATCGTATTTCTCAGCGAAAACGCTGAATGTGCAACTTTCTCAAGTGTTCTCGAAGATAATTGAAAAACACATTATATTCAGAACTAAGAAGACTTGTGAGGGTGAAAATGTCACATTTTGAAGGATAACAAGAAGTCGACTGACACGAAAAGCGAACTGTCACCTTAGGTTTTTAAGAACACATAGCTTGAAATATTTGAGGATCACCGAACCAATTTAATTTTTTTTTTCAGCAGCAGTAGTTTACAAATACGTCGAGCTTCATGGCGGTAAAAAAAAAAAAAAACATTTTCACAATATCAAGATTTCTATTACACCATAAAACACATTTTCTTTGGTAAAAACTTTCAATACTTTTATTCCTCTTGAGATGGAATTCTGGATTATTAACATCTGATTTGTCGATTTTCTTTCCCTTAGCCGTGACTTAAAGGACAAGAAGTAGTGCAAATTGTGAAATAATTAGGGCTGATACCATCCGGTTTGGAGGTAGGTCCATACCCTTTTAATCTAATGATGGCTGAATAAGCGTATTTCTCTGCAAAAACGCTGAAAATGCAAATTCCTCAAGTATTCTCAAAGTTGATTGTAAAACACATATTATATTCACAACTAAGAAGACACTTGTGAGGGTGAAAATGTCACATTTATGAAGGATAACAAGAACTTGACTGACACGTAAAGAGAGCTGGCACCTTAGGATTTTAAGAACAAATAGTTTGAAACATTGTGAGGATCACCGAACCAATTTAAAAACTTCAATTTTTTTTTCTCCAGCAGGACTTTAAAATTACGTCGAGACTCTTCGCGGTAAAAAAAAAAAAAAAAAAAAAAAACGAACATTTTCACAATATTAAGGTTTCTGTTACACCAAAAACCACATTTCCTTGGG
>JAGKTI010009339.1:5949-31200 GCA_018397915.1 Birgus latro | reverse complement strand
TAATAATAATAAAAATAATAATCTTGGTCATCTCATATTCCAGGACCCTTTGGAGGGTATCGATTCTTCGGCTTAGAGAGACGAGACTAGTTGGTTTTCGAGGTTTCGTAACGCCTCTTCTGTAGTGATTTATTCTGTACATCACACCCGAATAATCCACTTGTATCTTACTGATGCAGGCTGTCACCATTAAGTAGATATAACACATACAAGAAGGAAGTAAGGTGTGAGATGGAAAATAAATCACTAATGAGGCGGCACTACGAACACACCTAACTCAGCCAGAAGACGACCCCCAGAGAGAAGAGAGAGCGCCTGTCCCACTGAACCGGACTCCCCCAAAAGGCTCTCCCACGCCACTGACGGCCGCACGATAAATACTGGGTGTACCAAAGTGTAGACAAGCCCGTATTGTAAGACGGTCGACTAGAACACCTGTGAAGAAGATAGAATGGTTCGACTGCCTTCTACTTCACAAGGAATAAGGTATATGGGTCGATGTTCGTGTATTTTCCATCATGTGCTTCACTAATGTCAAAATTTGGAGTCTGCCTTCCCATTCGCGATACTGTGTTTAATAATATGCCCGTGATAATCCAAACGGTCAGATTCCAGGGCATGATTTTTTCTCCCTTGTCCCCCTTAACCCGTCAGAACATCTGGGGACCTGGCTATAACACTAATTCTGGTCGTTCTCTAGGGAAGACTGCGAATGAGTAAAATTTGTCTGCCTTAATGATATTGTGCGGTCAATGGGCATTTATTCTCAGTCATCTTTTTCTGTGCCACCTGTTCGTTGTGCCCTGTAAAACTTTTATTGTGATGTTCTGTATTAGTTTATTCTTGTTACCCACAGACGATTTTACTCAATTTTGGAATGTCTTCTTATGCTGAAGGAGTCAATGACGATTCCATTTAATCCATCCAGCACAAAATAATTATGTTCTAGCAACCTACATGTTAGTTTAACCAGCTTAAGATTTTTCGTGCTGAATGGGTCCACAGTGGGTACATGATAACCCTTTTTGTAGGAAATCTCTTTCCAAACCTAAATAAAATGGTCTGGAGATGGCAAGAGTAATATGTAAGACAACCTCCTGTAGTTATCAAAAGGTAGGTTACTGTCGTTGTGCTAACATTTATATTGTTCGTATCGTATTGTCGTTTATAAAGGCTTCAGCATGCTTGCATGAATGGGACTTGGTCACCTAGTGGCGGCTTTCCACGCTGCTCGATCTCAGGCAGCATCCCTAATTAGTCCCTTATCCTGAGGCCACACTCTATGACTTCGTCCTAGGTCTTTTTTCGGCCTGCCTCTCGCGACCTTACCACCGACGTTCACACTTCTCACTATCCGCACCCAATTTTCATCACCCATCCTTTCAACATGCCCAGACCATTTCAATCTACCACTCCAGTCCCATCCTTCCCCTCAACTCTTCAGTTATAATCCTAGCCCCCTTCCCCCCCCCCCAGGCCTCCCATTCAAGGACACACTACACTTCCATCTAATCGTTGTCATTTTATTTTTGTACGTTTGTGCCTGCAAATATCCTCTTCCTTTACTTGCCAGGTGTCACTACCATAAAGGATTACACTCCTAACACTTGCCGCATACTAAGAAACCTCAGCAGTGAGGAAGAGGCTTTTCAGTATTAGGAGAGGCAATAGCTCCCTGACGTTCACCCAACCACTCCTTGTCCTAGCTACAGTTCCACCTCCAGCACATAACATGTTCCCCACATAATAAAACTCTTCCATACATTCATGAAACTCGGCAGCAAGAGCAATCCTTTCAAGCCTGACAATCTCTACATGTTCTCCCCGACACTCCACACACACGAAATCAGCATTATCTCGCTGTCTACCCCTAATACCATTGTACATTTTATGCACCCACTTATCACAGATACTGCACAAGATGGAGTTACTTCTCACACCCTTGTGGGAAACAGCACATGGCCACATCCCTTTGCTTTGACAGCACCTCCATCAGCCCTAGATGTCATCACTTTTCCGCATTTACTCTCAAACCCTTGTGCCCCATTCCGTCCCTCAATTTCCTAAACCTTTCCTCCGTCTCTCTTTCATTCGCTGCATTCAACACCAAGTCATCAGCATACATCTCTCATTGGAGTCCATTTCTGAAGTCACGTGAGAGAGCTTCAAGCACCGTGACAAACAATAAGGGGGTCAAGACTGACCCCTGATGTACGCCACATTCACGGAAAACGCATCACTCAGATCTCCATTTTCTTTCATCTGGGTGCGGGCACCCACATACATAACATAATCACTCTAACCAGCAACTCCTCAATCCTAAGCTTTCTCGTTGTCCACTTTACTACCTTCCTAGGGACTCATTTAAATGCTCTTTCCAGATCAACAGAAACAAAGTACAGATGCCTTTTCTTTCCTATATATTTTTCCTGATGCTGTTGGATGATGAATATGGCATCAGTGGTCCCTTGTCTGACATAAATCCAAACTGCCTGACATCAATATTCAATCTTTCCCCAATCATACCTTTAGGACTCTCTCCATTACCTTCATTATCTGGTCCAAAAGTTTTATGCCTCTATAATTTCCTCTTTCCAAAACATTTCTCTTCCCCTTGTACACGTTTACAATCACACTTATCAGCAAGTCATCTGGGACAATACACTCCCCTTGTACACGTTTACAATCACACTAATCAGCAAGTCATCTGGGACAATACACTCATATTATATAATCGTATTTATAAAATCCGTAACTAAACCCACTCCTATATCTCTTGAAGCCTTCTGTTTTTCAGCAGTCAAATGACTACCGGGGACGAGTTTGCTGTGCCTTGGCACCGCTTCTTGTTTGGCTTTAATTTAACCCTGCCATACTCAACTTTTGCTGATACAGACCGAACATTACTTTCGGCAAGACTTGGTAGTCCATATTCATCCAATCACGTATTTACGTACAAGACACAAGGACAATGAAACCTGTCCAAGAGCAACGCAACTCACAATTTATTATACTGCAGGACCACACCTGAATCTTGGTATTTCCTTCACTGTCCATAAAAGCAAGGATGAGATGGGAATTATTAAATATACTGGCAAGAATTTGGACATTAATGTCTATAACATAATATAAATGGAGTATATTCACTTAAATATTGAAAGGAGACCGGATAAGAATTGTTATCAGCTGTCTTCGAATTGCAGACCGCTAGTTGGACCTCCCGATCGAACCTAAAATGGCTTCCAAATCAAATGCTTGCTACCGCTGGCGAAATTTTGCATCATTGTGACCCATAGAAGTTCTGGCTCGCACCCGCCCGCATCCAATGGGGCCACTTTTATGGATTACAGAACTGCAAAACACCAGCCCGTGTCAGCAAGCGTTTGGTATGTAAGCAACCTTAGAAAGTCCGGTGCGATGTAAAAGTCGCATTTTCAATGGTGAAGGAGGGTACCAAGAATTTCGTCCTTGCCAATTTATTTCTACATCGGAGACGTGAATACATCCTGGTAGATTTTTTACACAAATCATGCTGGTGCAAAAAGCGATATCAAGAGCATAAAAGAACATTCTCAAGTGTAATATGCAACACAGATCGCTAAGAGAGATGGTAGGCAGCCTCCTAAGTTGACGAAATGTGTGTCTAAGGTTATGGTTACTTGCATTAGTTTTTAACTCCATGTTGTACTTTTATTTTATTTTTTCATCGACCTCCACTGTTTATTAAGTTAATGAGATGGCCGCGAGAGAAAGTCGTCTGGGGAGAGAGAGAGAAAAAAAAAAATAGAAATACTCAGCATGTCTCCTTGATTTTTATTTATTTCTTATTTTTATTTTATTTTATTTATTTATTTATTTTTTTTTTTTTTTTGCGAGTGACAAGGCCGAGATGTATATGCCCTGTATTGGAGTGGCCTCTCAAGCGCTTCACCCCTTCAGTCCAAGGATGTCTTTTTTGTTTTGTCATTGATACAACCAGACGATTTTCCTTCAACTTAGGGAAAATGTAATGAATGGGTTAATGGAGAAAGGTAAAGCTTCAGAATAGAAAGGTCTCTCCTAACCAAAAGGCAATCGTCTGGAGGTACAAAAATTAAACTAGAAAAGACGTAATTGTACTGAAGGGATTCAAGGGTCCGCACGTTACCAGTTTCTTGCCGATTGACACACACACGCACGCACTCACACACACACATTCACATAGAAAAGCACATATTCCCTCTCTCTCAGTAACTTAGCTACGTTAATTCTATAATGTTCATCCATAATGGACAGTTGTTGTATTATATTGCTATATTGTGTTGTTCATATAGGGATGTGAGGAGTATGCATTTTTGTAATGTAAATATGTAACCGTGCTATATTCTGTTAAATGGATAGACTTAAGTTTGTACTGTATGTTAATGATGTGTTAGAAGCTGCACCTCATTTTGAGATAAGAGAGCAAGTGTTGGAAGTTGCTGAAACTTGTCATAATAAAGTGTGCAAATCACGTTCGTACAAGATTTTTATTTATTTTTTTGTTCCCTGATAAAACGAAAATGTCAATCCTATCAGTCAGATGTGTTTTATAGTTTTATTCTTGCAACATCCACACGTTTTCAAGCGGATAAAGAAGGACATACTAATCCCCTCCAATCCGCAAAACCGTATGACGACAGGAAGACCAAACCAGTAATAATAATACTGTAGTAATAATAATAAATAATAATAATAATAATAATAATAATAATAATAATAATAATAAAAATAATTATAATAGAGTCAAGGGGTCAAGCTAACAGATCTCAGGGCTGTTTGGAGTTGACCCTTAACCCCTTCAGTCCCACGACTTATTTTTTCCCCTTTATTCTGCAGGGGTTCGATACAGCCCTCATCGACCCCTTCACTATGACGTCAACTGAAGTAGCAAGAATAATGTTATAAGTACGTCATCGGAGTGAAGTGGATTAATCCTGGCAATCCGCTGCAGTTTTGTTTTTTTAAGCCACAGCCAGGTGATTTTATTCAGCAATTTCACTCATTTGTAGTAGTAGTAGGCTAGTAGTAGTAGTAGGTGGTAGTAGCAGTAGTAGAAGGTGGTAGTGGTAGTAGTAGATGGTGGTGGTAGTAATTGTGGAAGATAGTAGTAGTAGTAGTAGTGGAGGGCTTAGTTAAGGGTATATCTAACTCCTCTTGTTAAAAAGAAAAAAGAAAATGAAAAAAAACGAAAATTATACTTAATAAAAACGTCTGGAAAAAACAAGAATGTAATTTAAGAGGACGTCACCGGTTTGAAGGAGTTAATTCTGCGTTTCAACGACTTTTCTTGTCAGGCCAATCTCCAAACGATTTTTCTTCAGTTTTGGGTTGACTGATTGATTACAGATAAAAACAAAAATCATGGTAACATAACAACAGAGGTCACATTACTAAAAAGGTAAATGGAGGTTAAGCCCTTCCTCTAATTAATTATCGCCGGCTTTACGAGGCGGAGCGATAATGTTTTTGCGTGCGGCGTGCGTGCGTGTGTGTGTGTGTGTGTGTGTGTGTGTGTGTATGTGTGTGTGTTCCCATTGTATCTCATGAACGGCTTGAGCTATCAGCATGAAACCTTCAGGGTGTTAAGATATGGCCAGAATCTTGGCCGAGCTCAAAAATGGGCACCCGGGGTCAACGTCAAGGTCAGCAAAATTGCTGCAAAAGGTCAAGTAGTTTTTATCGCCCGCCTTTAGCACCATTATATCTCATGAACGCCTTGAGATATCAACATGAAACCTTCAGAGTATCAAGATATGGCCAAAATCTTGGCCTTGGCCAACAGCATATTCTGGCGGGCGATTAGCATTCGGCTCCCGAATGCTTTTCTTTCATTTCTCAAGTTTCTAAGGGTCTCTCCAAAAATTGAGTAAAAATTTCAGAAGGTGGCAAGAATTTATTGAAAAATACGTCATCGAACTGAACGAGTGCAATCTCGGATGGTCTGAAGCGGTGAGAGGATGGATGGGACTTGAATGTATTGGTGGGGTGATGAGAACGGGTAGATTGAGATGTGTCTGTCGGGTATGTGGAAAGGATGAAGGATGGAAACTGGGTGCGGAGGGTGAGAGGTGTGAACGTATAGGGTGGAGTTGCAAGAGGCAGATCGAAAAAGACTTGGGACGAGGTCACAGAGTGTGATCTCAGGGATAAGGTAGTGGGCAGAGAGTGTGCCTGAGATCGAGCAGAGTTGAGAGTGACCATTAGATGATTATCACGCGTGCAAGCATGTTGGAGCCTTTACAAACGAAATGAACCGAAATGATTTACAGCCGCTCCTGAAAGCTCGTAATGACTCATCCTCAGCGATTTACTTTGCCTAATTCGTCTTTCGATCCTCTTGTAGGTTAGTGAGGGAAACTCCTGCGAGACTAAGAATACATAAGAAGCATAAGAGCACATCGGTGTAATATGCATAATAAATCGCTAAGAAAAGGGTGTTGCGGAGCCTCCCAGTGTCACCTAGCATACAGCCCATAGGCACATTATTCCTGTTGTTTTCATGTCAAAAAGTTAAAAAGTTCTGGATGGAAAATACTACTACCATCACCACCACCACCACGTAGTCCGACTTACGTAGCCAAGTGCACCCATGACAGAAATAGGCTATAAGTTTTAACCTCTTCACTTCGGTTACGTATTATTTAACTATTATCCCCAAACGATAGTATACACTTTAGGTCAGATTGATCGAACTGGAGGGATTAGATACACCGTTCAGCAAGACATTCAACTATTCACTGATAAAGGCCCTTCATAATTTCAGTTAACCGTATGGTAATAACAAGAAATCCCCGTTTCCTTCTACGGTTTACCTAAAGCATGGACGCAAGGAAGCCTGATTCCTAACGGTACGCTATTAAGTTGTGTGCATAGCAAGAATGTACGCTCTATCAAAGCATTAGTGCAGGTTCAGCAAGAAACAGTCTAACACTACAGACAAAGGATAGCCTACTGCAGACAAGGGTAACCAGCAGTGAGGCCAGGGTGCTCTTTCTATGCAGCCCGCCGAACCATGTATTAATTACACTAATTTTCAGTTACAGCTCGAATAAAATGAGAGAAATCAAATCTTTTGGGGGTTCTGACGTGTCAGATTTGGAACTTGAAGCTATCTTAAGTACATTTGGCACGACGTTCACTAAATTTTGCACTGAAACGTGCTTAAGTTCCTAAATTAGAACTTCACATGAACCTAGATCTCAAAATAAAGCTACAAGACATTCGGGTCAAGGAATCTGCAGTAAATGCATCTTAAGTGATAAATACCCAAACCTCACTACACTCTCAAGGAAGACTTCACTTTGTTTGGTAGCAAGAATATATGTGAACAACTTAACTAGCTGATGAAGTTCATCAAGTCCAGTCATAGATCTCAGATCACATACGCATATATCATCTGAGAGGTATGATTCTGAATTTTCATGAACATGTAGAAAATACTCTCAGAGCGCAGCATCAACTATTCCTCAAGTTTTGACCGGGTTGTCTAAGGCATACAAATTCAAATGTATTATTAATGAACAGAAATACTAAATGATGATGTTTTTTTTTTTTACTTTTAGCGAGAATCACGGGCAAACAATGTAATTTAACTGTGTAACTTTCCATAACATTTGATCATGTAGCGAGAATATTCGCATCACAAGGCAAGGACTGGATTTCGTTCGCAGTGAATCAAAATATGTTCAGTAATACAATACATGTTACTAACCATCGCGTATTGTTATCTATAAATATACTTAAATATCATAATAGTTACCAAATTAGATTAATTTATGTGGCCGTACATCAAATTGGTTGTACAAATATCTTCAGAATTAAATTAAAGTGGCCCGCGGTTAGATACTAAAATCATTATGCAGCCCACCGACTATGAAATGTTGGCCAAGCGTTGCCTACTACCTAATATCCTTTCACCGCACCCTACGTTATGCAGTATGTCCCTTGCTAGTTGCACTATGAGTGCACCATCTTGCTTATTAATTATCTAGTTCTTTATCATCTTTATGAGCTGGTAAAGAAAAGTGACAAGCTCAAGGGTAGTACCAGAGACCCGACTGCAAGATTACCTACCATGCGTCATCACCAAGTTCGTCACGGTCAGAGTGGTGATATATTATTCAGGATATGACAACTATGAATTATGTAAACCTTCGTGTAAGTAGCAGAATGGCCCGAAACAACCTCTTACTTAATTCAGCTAGGGGAAACCATGTATATTATATTTTTCCTAATATAACACAATTATTCGACTTTGAAAGGATCTCTAACAGTGAAGGAGTTACTGAAAACTGTATCACACCTCTCCAGTTCGAAAAGTATATCCTAAGCCGAATAAACCGTCATATCACACCAATATCAAAATCTAAATGAATTCCTCGATTAGAAAGTCTTCATACTCTTTTCACCTTGACTCAGCCTAAAACCTGACATTTTTCCGTCGTGAATACTGAATCATAACATTTAGTCAAAACGAGAACAATGTGCTAGTCACGAAAAAGTATATGTATAGGATGTACAGCCGTAGTATTGCCTTTTCTGCAAATGCGCTACGTGAAAGAAGTTGCAAAAGGACGAAAATCCGGGCCAAGTTAAGGTGAAAAAATGTGTAGTGGACAGACGATATTGATACTCAGACATACCCTCCGTATCTACCAAGGCTGATTGTTCAAGCCTCTGCACCAGGAACTTGTTAATTAAAACTCTGCAGACTCAGAATTGGGTTTCATCATAGCGAGAGATTAGTATGGACGGTGAGGCATTTCCTTTGAAACTCGTAATCATCAATCTTATAGTGCCCTTCACCTCCCCCCTCCTTCATACTACGCCTCACATCACCCCCGCATACCATCCCTCATCCCACCGCCACACCCCGTCACCCTTCACCTCTCCACCATATACTTCATTCCACCCCTACACCACCCCTCATCCCACCGCCACACCTCATCACCCTTCACCTCACCACCATATTCATTTCACCCCTACACCACCCCTACACCATCCCTCATCCCACCGCCACACCTAATCTCCAGGTTAGGGCAGACAACACTCCTTCAACACTGCCTTTTACTTTAGTCTGCTTTTCTCTGGATATCTTATTACACATTTTATAATAACACACTGCTTATATTCGACCAGGAGGGGTTGGGTATAGCCATAATCTTCTCCCCTTCAATACGAGTGGTGTTTCTCAAGCTGAATAAAATCATGTGGATGTGGCAAGTATAAGACGAAAAGCACACCATTCAATTGGAAGAGTTAATATTTGCATCCTGTTAGAAAATAAGAAAAAAAATGTTGTAAGAACGTCATGTGCATTTCAGTGTTACAAGAATTCGTTCTAAAATAATCCAACCCTTGCTTTCCTTATCATATAATAAGCCACAGAATTTGACACATCAATAACATAGAGCACAGGTAAAATGTAAACATATTAAAAAATAGAATACGCTTACACATTTGCATTAAAATTTAAAATATGCATTCCTCAGATGCCTGTCCTGACAATTTTCCAACACCAAAATAATATACCGTAAGACGATGGTGATCCTTTAAGGATGAAAATTACAGAATTACCGTAGTTAGACTACTGAGAGAGAGAGAGAGAGAGAGAGAGAGAGAGAGAGAGAGAGAGAGAGAATGTGTGCGCGTTGTGCGTGTGCGTTTGAGTGTGAATGAACTTGTGGGGGAGCGCGTGCATGCGCGAGCGCGTGCGCATATGAACGTCAGCAAGAAATTGGTGTCGGCTGAACCGTTTAACCTCTTCAGTACGATAACTTCTTTTCCAGTTTATTCTTTCTTTCACCAAACGATTCTCTTCAGCTTAGATTTTTTTCCCCCCTTTAACTCATTACTACAAGACGTCTCCCCCGAAGGGGTGAAACACCTGAGAAGGCCATCCCTAAACAGGGCGGAGTCACCTCGACCTTGATACCCGCACAAAAAAAGGCACCTCAAGGATACACATACGCTTAATATTTTTTTTTTTTTTTCTGGTCCCGACCGGTTTTCTTCTCATGGTCTGCTCAATAGTTTAACAAACATCAGGAAGGCAATGCCAAAAAAAAAAAAAAAAAAAGTACAGCATGTACAGCTAAACTAAAGACGAGACGTACACAAATGTGTCACAGGATGGATGATAGGCGTAAATAAGGCAATCAAAGCTCACCCAATAACTACTCTCTTAGACCCGTATTATCATCATTTTAGGAGTCTCTAGCAGCTCATCCTTAGCAATTTGTTTTCTATAGCACTCTTTGGTATTCTCTTTCATGCCGCTAACATCATCTTTTGCGTCGACACAGGGTCCATAAATAACACTACTCGACAAGAATTTCAGTTCAGAGACAAAAATGAGTATTCCCAGGCAATAACGTGGCGTTGATATTAAATATGATGTTCATTTTGCTCTAGCACGTACAGTTTTTCTGAACTCACAGCCCTCACGCATCCCTGTGGTACAGTGGTCCTTCTTTTCATCGCTTAATTTGTGCTCTTAATACGTAGTTATATATACGCAGTGTATAATATCCAACATATATTGCCAGTTGTCTACATCCACTATCTAAAATATGTCTATGTAAATTCATTATGCTTATTATAACTCTTATTTCAGATTTATGGGCTGACAATGCCTCGCGGATGTGTGAATGATCCTAATGCTTTCTGTTACATATGTGGAAGTTTCACTCCAAAGAATCAGAAACGGATGATCACATCCCTTGTAAAGACAGCTTATCTACATTATTTTGGCGTTAAGATTGGCGACAAAGACAAAACATGGGCATCCCATAACTGCTACGTGATTCCAGCTCTCTTCGCGAATGGCTAGCAGGAAGGAAAACAGGGATACCTTTCTCAGTTCCCATGGTGTGGAGAGAACCTAGTGACCACACAACAGGTTGCTACTTTTGCATGACAGCAGTTGTGGGATTTTCTTCAAAATACAAAAACAGCATTGTTTATCCAAATTTACCGTCGGCAATAAGACCGGTCGATCACACGGAGGACCTTCTCATTCCAAGGCCACCAAAAAATAAATGTGTATTCCAGACTTCAGCTGAAGATGAAGATGGAGAGTCATCTGGAGCAGCTGCCCCTGAATCTGACTTCGAATGTCACCCGTCTGGCAAGGCACCCCATGTAGTCCCCCAAGGCGACCTTAGCAGTCTTGTACGTGATCTAAATTTATCAAAACAACAATCAAAAATACTCGCTTCGAGATTGCAAGAATGGAACTTATTGCATCCAGACACAAAGGAGATGAGTTTCAGGAAGCGGCAACAAAACTTGTAACGCTTTTTCAAGTCAGACGGAGGAGTATGCAGATGTAGCAATGTCGCAGGTCTGTTCGGCGCCTTGGGAAGGTTTCATGATCCTGACGAATGGCGACTTTCTATTGACTCCAGCAATTCAGGTCTGAAGGCTCACAAGGGGAACATGTTACCCAGTATACCACTTGATTTAGCTCCTGAAAGGAAGGAAACGTACGAATCGATGCAAAAACTCCATGTTTTGACACAGTACGACGAATTCCGACGGAAAATCTTCAGCGATTTTAAAGTGGTAGCCATGCTGCCTGGACTACAAGGAGGTACTGTATCACGAAATACCTTTGCTTCCTGTGCTTATTGGACAGCCGTGATGCGCAGCAGCACGACATCCAGCTTGAGTGGCGTCTCCAAAGTTCCCACGAAGCCGTTGTACACAACGGGCGGAACAAACCACTCGTCCAAGTGGAAGATATCATAATTCTGCCTCCTCACATCAAGTTAAGCTGAAAAAACTTCGTCAAGGCCTTGGATAAGATAGGTGCAAGCTTCGCACACCAAAAGAAAATTTTCCTTAAGATTAGCGACGCCAAATTGAAGGAAAGCATTTTCGTTGGCTCACAAATTTTTAGACTATTGAAAGACTCAGTTTGATGCAACCCTAGAGGCAGACGAACTTTGGGCTTGCTGGTGTTTTAAGAAAATTTGTGCTAGTATCCTGGGCAGCCATCGCAGTGAAGATTACCTGGAAAATCGTTGAAGAGCTCCTGGTTGCGTACCATGAACTTTGATGCTGCATGTCACTTTAAAAAAAAACACTTTCTTCATTCACATCTAGGATTTTTCCAACAAACTTGGGTGATGTTAGTGACGAGCAGGGTGAACGTTTTTACCAGGATATTGCGATAATGGAACAAAGATACCAAGGTAAAACTGGAGTTGGTATGATGGCAGACTATTGTTGGATGCTGACACGGGAAACCGGTGTAGGGCACAAAAAGAAATAATCAAAACCCTGTATTCACATCGAAATTTACATACAGCGGTGAAATAATACACGATTTTGTTTCTGAACATTACTTTTACATCCCAACTGATATTTTTCGATTAAAAAATATTCCCGGCATAACCAGGCGACAGGAACATCCTGAATTCTGACTAGTGGAAGAAAAATTCTAAGGCTAAATTTAAGAAAATCTGTGCATGACAGAGAAAAAGTAAAAACATATTTCTATCAGCAGCGTCAGTTTAACCCAAATCACCCAATCTCATTTCTGAACTAGATAAAAGGTTGAAATTTGTAGAGTAATGTAGTCGATGAAAACTTATTAACATTCCAGATACAGAAACAATCTAGTAGTGAAGAAGTGTTGATGAACCTCCTTAACCTATGATAATACCAGCCATATGTCTCAACAGACTCTCTTAGGTTAGATCAGTGACTCCAATACAACAGTCCTCAGTCCCAGTACACCCTGCTGGCAATTTCTATCCGGTCACATTCCAAAAATCTAAGAATATACCATCTTGTCATTGTTATCTTAAAAACTAGTGTCCAGATTTTAGTTAGATATATTTAATAATTTGCTTCTCATGTTCTGATTTTATTACCTGTGAAACAAAGACCATGACAGCAGTGTAACATTTCATGAATCTAATTCCCACTGGATAAATTTCAGTACACTTGTCACTCTTGCGTGCATAATTACAGAATGAATCCTGCCCACCAAATCGTGCCGAAAGTAAACTTTGGTCATCGAAAGACAAGCTTTGCCATACTAAGATTAAGAAAAAATAAAAATTGTATTATGGTTACAACGTCAAACAATATTTTCAGTTGAAGGAGATCCTCAGCGTCACAGACTCGAGAAGAATGGAAAACACGAATAATAAAATTCAAAAGGTGGATAAAATATAAAAATTAATAACATAACCATTAGAACTTAGACTTTAATGTAACTCTAGATACATGACACAAGGACGTCTTTTATATTTTATTTTTGCCATCTCCAGACGATTTTATTTAGGTTTAGAGATTCTTTCTTACTGAAGGGGTTATCATGTATCGTTTTTTTTCTTTTACCCATTCAGCATTAGTGACATAAAACAGCTTGTGGGTAGCTAGAATATAGATGTTTCGAACTGGATGGATTACAGAGCCTTTGTTGACCTCTTCCACTGCAAGATGTCGTCCGTAAATTGTGTAAAGTCGTCTGTGGGTGGCAAGAATAAATTAAAATAAGACGTCATTAAAATCAAGGGGTTTTACTGAGCACAACGAAGTGGCATAGAAAATGGCTTAGCATTAATACCAAGCGCCTACACAAAGACCGTTAAAGCAATCATGTAATACTAAATTCCAGTCTTCACCCAGAACACGACTCTCCATACTCATTGTTACATGCAGGTCCCCATTTGCATCGCTGGGTGAACAGGGATAGCCCTAAGGGGGAAACGAATTTTGACTAGGAGTTTGACCGGCTGGGAAAACTCACACATATTATTAAACCTGGTATCACTAATCGAACGGCACAGTCTAATTCCTTCCATTACCGAAAAACATGATGGAATAAACACGAATTTCGACCCATCTACCTTGGTGCTGATCGCCCTATGCAAAGTGGAATGCAGGCTAAATGTTCCCTATCTTCACAGGTGTTTTTGAAGCTGACCGTCTTACATTACGGGGCACACTAAGTTTTAATCATGCAGTCGTCGGTGGCGTGGGAGAGTCTTTTTTGAAGAGCCCAGTTGAGTGGGATAAGCGCTCCCTCTCCTCTCCAGGGGTAGTCGTCCAGCTGGCATAGGTGAGTTCGTAGTCCCGTCTCTTTAGTGATATATTTTCCATCTCGCACCTTATTTCCTTCGTGCATGTAACATACAGTATACTTAACCGTGACAGCCTGCATCAGTAACGTTAAGTGGATTACCATGGCGTGATGTACAAAATAAATCACTATAGAGGAGGCGTTACTGATCTTTCAAAAAGTCCTCCGGGAACCCATCGCGAGAATAAATCACTACAGAAGTTGTGTTATGCATCCTCCAGAAAATCCTCTTGGGCGCCGTCACTGCTGCTTTGATTGTCATCGCGTTCCCTATCACGGTTCCTTCGGTTGTCATCGCCGTCCCTTCGGTCGTCAGCGCGGTCACTTTGGTTGTCGTCGCGGTCCCTTAGGAAGTCGTTCTCGTCGTCGTTGTCCTCATCTCCTGGAATACCAAACGAGAGTCAAGACTAACCGTATATAGCTGCAGCCATAGGCTCACTTGAAACATAAAATAGATAGACTGAAGAATGAAGCAGCCCTTCTGCAGTCCACCATCCCCTTTTGAGGGGGCAGACAGGGGGATGAGGGACGTTTGTATGACCAGGCAGCTCCACCGCCCTGTCATAATCGTAACACCGCGTCAAGACGTCCTTCTCCAGCATTAACGCCAAGATTAATGCCTACTGACTACACAAGGGTCATCCAGGCAGTCAACCATTTAAAGTCCCAGTCATTCCCTGGATATGCGAGCCACAGCCCTTGATGTTATATCCAGGTCCCCAATTGTACTGCTGGTGAAGGAACAAGGGGAGGACAAATCAAGTAGACATGAATGTAACCAAACCACGAATCAAACTATGGCTCTTCCACTTGAGAGTTGGACTTCCTAACCAACACCACCGGTTCCCCGGATTTGTAAAGGGGAGGGGTGAAGGGGGAGGAATGAAAGGAGAGGGAAGAGGAGGGGCAAAGGGGAAAGGGTGAATGGGAGGTAAAGGGAAAAAGAGTGAATTGGAAGGAAGGAAGAAGCATGAAGAGAAAGAAAGAAAGAAAGAGAGAGAGAGAGAGAGAGACTCACGTGATATGGGCCTTCCTGAGTATCCCCTCTCCCCAAAACTGTGTGTGCCGTAGTTGGTGGCACCGTACAGCCTCTCGCCGGGGCGTCGCCTGCGGCGAGGCTCCTCTCCATCGGATTCCTCTCGATCAGGCCCCTCCCGATCACGCCCCTCTCGATCATCAGTCACGTCTAGGTCATCACGCCCTTCTTGCCCCTTCACCACCACAGAGACTACCGCCAATACGAACACCATCAGCCACATCACCACCTGCAAGTCACCACACGCATCACTCCAGTGCATACTGTGAAGGAGTCCTGTTTCCCCGATCCTCGTAGGGGTCGGTCTATGAACAGCTTTGTCTCTTTAATTCACTTATGAATATAGTTTCTAATCCTCTCTCGACAAGGTGTCTCCCTGAAGCCGAATAAAATCATCTGGCGTTGGCAAGAATAAGGAAAATGAAAGATAGTCCAAGGATAGGAGTTAAAGGATATGGCTTCTCATTCGCTACAACAGTTCTTCCCTATGAGGAATAAACCCGCCTGGCGATGGCAAGAATAAAGAGCTGTACACAAAGAAAGCAATATATCAAAGTCGAGCGACCTCACCCTATATGAATAATGTTACCTGAAAAAAAAAATGCAACTTTGTGGTCCGATGCGTTATGAAACGGCCCAAGAAATACTACACACCAGCATTACCAAGTGGTAGATGATGCCGACCGTCATCCACTCACTTGATGTAGTGCTGCAAATTTCTTCTTCCGCTTTTCTCATTGTGTGTGTGTCTGACCTCTCTTCCTATTTCTCCTTTTCCTTTCTGTCATTTTTTATTGCTCTTCTCTCTACGAGTACTTCAGATGAATTTGTACTGAGTAACAAGCCTAACGGTTTCCTGTGGTAACCATGTAACTAAATTATGAGCTGAAGTGAGGCCTGCAATGGTGCCCCTTTCAACCGGGTCGAGAAGAATATGCAGCGTCCATCCAAGAACCAAATTTCCACACTAATCTCCGCGTTTCGCTGAAATGAGGCGCTGTCAACTGCAAAGGAACACTGGTTCACTGTATGGAATGGCCCTGAAGGGGCGGTTGCTTCCGGTGTTGATGGTTCTGCTCGGCCAGACAGACTGGGGTTGATCTACAACAACCAAGTGAGTGTGGATTCTGTCTCATACTCTTTTTGCTTTTTTAACTCTTCCTGAAATTGCCATCTCCACTGCATGCTCAGTTGTAACAATCCATTAACGCTAAATTGTGATCCTAGTCATGATGAAGCGCCATGGAAAGGATGTATAACCACCGCATTGTTTTATTATGTCACTGCGCTACGTGAGCTAAGCAACTACTCGTAAAGGACTAAAATATGGGTTAAATTAAGGTGAAAAAGTACACTGATAATTCAGAAGCGCATCAAACCTAGGGGTGCATTTCTTTTCTAGAGGTACAGTAAAGACCAATGGTCTCCCTACATTATCTGGAAAGTGTCCAAACCTAGTTCATCTCCTAACATTTTACCCTTCAATTCGGTGACCTCTATTTATAGCTTATTCTTGCTGCTCGTAAATTATTTTATTCAGCTTAGGAGAGGATTCAAGTAATTAAGAGGTTAACGAAGGCAACAATCAGCCTAAAAGTTTTAAAAATCCATTCAGCCGAGTAAAATTATCTGGAAATAGCAAGAATAAAATAAGTACGTCACTGGACTAAAGGAATTAAAAGCTAATTAGGCGGTATCTTCCATCTCTCCTTCAACATTACAGTTGTGCACTGTACATGAAAGACTTTTGCACTCGCACAGTTTTGTACTGCATTTTATTCTTGTTACTACAAATGGATACTGAAACTGTGGAGTGTGAGCGTAGGGGGTAGGGTTGCGAGAGGCAGACGTAAAGAGACCTGGGACGAGGTGATAGAGTGTGACCTCAGGGATATGGGACTAAATAGGGACGCTACCAAAGATCCAGCAGCATGGAAAGCCACCATTAGGTGACCAAGACAGATGCAAGTAAGTTACAGCCTTAACCCAGCCAAACGAAACAACCTGACGATTTAACTCAAGGAAGCCACCTAGGAGTAAAGGCAGTCAGTGAAGGCTGTATTCAGTCCTCAGCGTTCGAAAAGTTCCCTATAAAATAAATAAAACTGTATGGAGATAGCAAGAATAAAATATAGAAATCCGCCAGCAACTAAGTAGGTGTGAGTGCAAAATATCAATGTTGAAATTTACTTAATGAATTTTTTACTCTATATTTTAAATGCACGATTTTCCTGTCAAATGGTCGGGTGTTGGAATCCTTTTTAACTCTTTCAGTCCGATGACATTCCTTATTTAATTCTTGCTGCTGCCAGACGGTTTTATTCGGATTATAAGAGACTTTTCAGACTGGAGGGGTCAGATAAAGCCTTCATTACCCATTCCATTCCGAAAGGCCGCTCCCAAGTTCAATAAAACAGTTTGCAAGTAGCAAGGACGAAGAGAAAAACGTCCTTGGACTAAATTGTCCAGAAAATTCTGGAATCTCCCCTTATGCACAAACAAGTCTAATGTTCATGTTGGTGTTCACTTACCGGTCTAATGTTCATGTTGATCCGTCGGCTGGGAACCGTGCACACTCACACGTACAGTACCTGGTGGGAAATAGAGTTTTGGGTTACTTGACTGTGCACACACACACACACACACACACACACACACACATACGTACAGCTAGTTGCACACACACGTATGGTTGCACACGTGCGGTTGCTTCCACACAAATAGTTGGATGCAAACGCAAAGTTGGTTGCATAAGTACACTTAACCGCATTTCTAGGTGTAAGGATCTCGTCACAGTGGATTCGGAATTGGACATAATCTGAACACAAATTACTCGAATGTGTAGGTCGATTAAGGACATTTTCATTAGGCCTTGTTCTTTACACCCCATTACTCATAGTTACTTGTATCACGTAAGACACTGAAACACGTAACGCCCAGAACGTGGCGGGACGAATCAGGGTGTTTTTCTTCAAATACTTGTCTTGATCTATATGATGAACGTGCGTTAAACAAGAGTTGCGACTGTGTAAGATATGGAGAATACTTCCTGTGCTGAAAACAAAAGACCTGAAACTATTAAAGAATTCCTTTTTGCCTATGAACTAATATAAGCAGACTATGATACAGTAAACGGGTGGATTTGCCTCCTGTTTTAATACGGTAGGGCTTTTTTTCCCTTACGTGTAAGTATCCTACTGTACGCATTTCTATAAAGCGTTCTTTTTTGTTTTTAGTACTTCTATCTTTATGTGAGCTTAGCAATGAATATAAGTGAAAAATTAAAGTTATATTTAAACATTTAGCTTAATGACACTACAGTGGATGATTATACAGTATACTTGTCAGACTGTGTGTGTGTGTGTGTGTGTGTGTGTGTGTGTGTGTGTGTGTGTGTGTGTGTGTGTGTCCTAAGAGAGAGAGAGAGAGAGAGAAAGAGATGGGGGGGAAGGAGCTTTGACGATCAAGTCAGGTATAGCCCCAGTGACGTCAGCAAGGCGGGGCTGCAGCTTGTGATTAAGTCTATGCCCATTAGGCCTTGGTATTCTGGATAGCATGGGTGACTTAGTAGTGCCACTTCTTTACCGCTGTGTTTTTCATCTTACACATTACTTAGTTTTGTATGATATGCATAACCTTCCTACATATTGCCGATGCAGTTTGTATCGGTAGCGTAAGGTACTGTACGGCCGCGTCCATAAGGAGAGACGCATCGACTAGTGTTGTCTACCTAAGTATTCACTGCTGGTGGGATATGAATCAGTTTTACTTACTGCTTGCTGCACCAGGTGGTAAATGCAATAGTTACACATCCCACCAGCTGTGGACACTACAGTTAACAATACGTGTAGCTTTGTATCCCTACCTGTAAAAGCGACTATACAGTACAAGTGAATGACTACGATGGAATTTGCAGTATAAATATCTGGAGATCAGGAGTTACCAAATATCCGATGCTGATTATAAGTAAGGTCCATGTCTGGTGGCAACATCAGTGTGGTGAGGCCTTGCACACAGCGCCGGCACTCTCTCTCTCTTATCTGCATAATAACCTCTGGAATCCGGTGACGTTTTGTTGACCTACTCTTGCTACCTCCACAACAACTAGGAAAGGAACTACATATGTGCACGCATTAAACAAGGGTAAATCTAGCATGTGACTAACAGCCTATCCGACAAGGAATTAAAACGTCTAGAGGTAGCACGAAGAAAATGAGAAATACGTCTTTGGACTGAAGGAATTCATGAGGAAGGAGGGAAGGAAGAAAACATGGGGATGGAGGAAGGGGTAAGAGGGTAAATCATGGGAAGTCTGCGTTAGGCTCTATGGTATATGAAATGTTTTTTTTTCCAGAATATTACAACGTCTTCCATGCAGGTTATGTAGTAAATTATGAGAAACTGGCAGAACACTTCTTTAAATAACTTGGCAAAAGCAAAATAATACCCACTGATTTAAGCTTCATGTCTTTGTACAAATGGTTGTATTACTGAAAATATTTAAGGAAACACTATGTGCCGTTGTGTCATTTCAGCTATGTTTGTGTTACTGGTCCGCAAATCAACGAGGCTTTGCGAATCAAAGGCTTTCCTAAAAGAGAGAGAGAGAGAAAAAAAAATAGCCTACCAATGCTCTGAGTAAAGGCATCGAAAAATATTAAGAACCACTGATGTTTTAAAAGATTCAAAGCTAATATTTAAAAAAAATCAACACTATTTTCACAGCTAAAAAAAAAATATATATATATCGATACCGTACAATTTTCAGAACTAAAAAACGGGGATCGATACTAATTTCCGCAACTCTCAAAAACAAAAAAGATAAATACTATTCTGAGAACTTTTTTAAAAACTGGGTCAATACTATTTTCAAAAAAAATAAATAAATACATACATAAATAAATAGATAAATAACAGATGGATCGGCACTATTTTCCACAACTGTAGGCTGAATGTGAAGCAGAGTCTACAGTTTCAGATACATGAATGGTGAGGGTGCCTGTTATCTTTTCGCCATGAGATTATGATTTTTGAGCTGAACATGAGCGTCTGGCGGTAGGAAAGGCAAAATATAAACAGCCGCCATAGTACTGTTGGTGCTAAGTAAATTGCCGGTATGGTATGATGGTGTTAAATAGCCAGTATGGTATGATGGTGTTAAGTAAATAGTCGGTATGGTATGATGGTGTTAAGCAAATAGCCGGGATAGTATGATGTCGTTGAGGTCGTGACGAGTGGCAGTTTACATGGGGCGGGATCCCCATCGATACTGCGTCGTATTTTTTATTTTTATTTATTTATTTATTTTTGTTACGGGATGAACAAATAACAAGGCAAGATTATTCATACTCATCGCCTTGCCCATCCCGCAAAATTAAGTAGCTTGCAAATATTTTCCCCTTGTAACAATTCTCTATTCACTGCTAGGCGTAAAACTGTTATCTCTCCATGCTGAGCTATAGCAAAAGATTAATCTTAGAGTACGATGCTAACTGGCATGAAGTGCTATGGAAAGGATGTAGAGCCACACTACAGTCTTACACTGCCACTGAGGTAAGGAAACTACTGCAAAAGGACAAAAAAATCCGCCTATACTCAGTTTTTGTTTTTTTTTTCCCGAGGCGAAGATGCACTGGACATGTCGGCGAAGATTGCCTGAATGCAATATGCCCCAATAACATCGTTGTATTTGAGTAGTAAGTTTCGATTCACATTACCGATAATTATTTGAAATACAACTATGTTATTTGAACATGCTGCATTCAGCCAATCATCAACAACCTGTCAAGTGCATCTTCGCCTCGTTGAAAAAAAAAATAAATTAGCATCGTTAGAGTGAGTGAAACATGGACCTTTTTTTTGCAAAGAACATAAGATACATAGAAAGACTCTGAACTCTCCTTGTCCTTCTCAGGGAAAAGATTATACTGTAATTACTACAGGTGATTCGACTGTAAGTTAGTGAAATCGAGTCCTGATTGCTATACTCACTACTTGGATGTGTCCGGGTGACTGGATGCTGCTTTCGCCTGCCACCCCTTTATATAACTCAAGTGGACGTGAGATGACACACAAACACCCTGATGACACAAGCACCCGGATTCAGAAACACGCTTATGATCGGTTCTCTGTCGTAATTGTTAGTAGTTTTCACCCGAAGGAAAATGGACACTGCAGAAATTTTCCATTTCTCTTAATGACTGTTCTCCTTGCAGAGCAGATTTTGAGAGAGAAGAGTTATCGTAAGAGATTTTTTATCATATGGGATAAGAAAGAAGAATGCAGAATCTTCCTTTGTCTCAATTCCCTCTCCAAAAAATTCATAATTATAACAGAATAGATCGTAAGTTTCCTCACGAATCGAGCTCAGGGCCGTTTCTATGTGGCACAGCAGACTTCGTAGCCTCTCTCTCTCTCAGCGAATCATTTTTGCATATTAAACATTTTTATCCCCCTACACGTTACTAGAGCAAGCTTTCGATATTAAAACTCTATAATATAACATAGCATATCAAGTAATATGCACAACAAAAAGCTAATAATAGTTTCTATAAGGACTTTTTTTTGTCCCAAATATGGCTCGCTATACGTGGCATCTGTGTACCTTCATTTCTTTTGTCTTGCTAGTGACGGAGTTGCTAGAGTAGTTGTTTTTCATTCTTACAAGTAATTAGCCTTACATATCTGAATATTAGAACACTTAGCAGGTTGATGGAGACCCTAAATAAGCCAGGGTTGGTGATTACCCTTTAACCCAAAAATCTGATAGGTCTTTTTAGATGAAGAAGCATCTCTAGCAGCGGCCTTGTGTTCTGTTTCCCACTGGCGATATTAGGAAGCGAGGTAATTCACTCCGTAGACTTTACGGACTTGAGTGAAGCCACACTATACCACACTCCACCCAGGAAATTAGCCGAAAAGCCTTGAAGCTCCCGAAAATAGTACTTTACACTTGTTCCAAAATGCCTTGAAGCAAAGAACAGTTCACTAGATGCATGAACCAAACAAGGCCAACTTGTGGAACGCTTGATGGGCAGTACCTCTTTTGATATTCATTGTGGCTCTGTCATTAACGTACGTGTGGTAGTGTGCACCCGCGTGGTAACTGACGACCTCCAGACTTCCTGTACTCCTAGCTATGACGACTGGCAGTAATATAGTAGGCTGGTCAGTTACGTCTGGCTTTACTGAACCGTCCTACCATAAAAAATTGTGCACTGAGTCGCCGGCACAAGAGGAACGAACTAACCTACATACACCCTGAAATATAATAATGCCTACAAAAAATCATGACTTAATAAAGATAATCATGGCTTAATATAGATAATCGTCGTCATATCGTATTTATAAAGGTTCCAACATGCATGCGTCGGCCTTGGTCACCTAATGGCGGCTCTTCACGCCTCTCGATCTCCGCGAGCCTCCCTATCCAGTCCCTTATCCCTGAGGTCACACTCTATGACGTCGTCCCAGGTCTTTTCAGTCTGCCTCTTGCAACCCTGCCCCCGACTTTCACACATCTCACTTTCCGCACCCAACTGCCATTCTCCATCCTCTTCACATGCCCAAACCATCTCAGTTCGCCCCTCCTTATCACAGCACCAATACTGTATAATCCAGTACCCTCCTTCTCAACTCATTACAGTAAACCTAGCCCCCCCCCCCCAGGTCTCGCATTCAAAGACACACTACACATCCATCTTATCATTGTCATTACTGTACGTTTGAGCTTACGAATATCCTCTTTTTTAATACCCAGGTCTCACTACCATACAGCATTATACTCTTAACACAAGTCACATTCAAAGAACCTTTAGCACGGAGGGAGAGCCCTCTCAATGTCAGGGAGAGGCAACAGCTCCCTGAACTTCAACCACTCCTTATCATTGCCACAGAGCTAGCCAGGCCCACCTCCAGCACGTAACATATCCTCCAAGTAACGAAACTCTTCCACTCACCAGCAAGATCAATCCTCTCATTCCTGACAGTCTCTGCATGTTCTCCCCAACACATTGCACACACGAAACCACCACTGTCTCTCAGTCTACCCCTAAAGCCATTACATCTCTTATGCACCCACTTATCGTTCGCTGAACAAGATGGAGTTACATCCCACATCCTTATGGCAAACTGCACATGGCCACTCTCCCTCTGCTTTGATAGTACCGCCACCAGCCCTATTCATATCATAACTTTTGAGTTATCATCACTTTAATAAAGATAATAATGAAGAAAAAGAAAGATAATCATGACAATGAATATAATGCTGACAATAAAGAACGATAATCATGACTTAATAAAGAAAATCATGACAATCATTATGACAAAGAAAGATAATCTTGACTTAATAGAGAAGATAATCATGACTACCAACCACTGAATGCGATAAATGAGTCGGCACGAGAGGATGTTCAGAAATAATTATTATCAGATACTTCGACTATCGGTACGCTTTTGACGCAGAAAACGAAGGGTGAAATGAAGGCTGCCAGAACAGTAAGAGGGAGTTCCACATATGGTACATGACCTCCATCACACAAAGAAAAACACAGAGGTTATCAGTGTAACTTGAAGGACGGTAATAACAATTCCCTTCTGCTCTCTCGCTTCTCGCTGCCATTAGACTTCGAAGGAAGCATCAAGTGGAGTGAATATCGACGAGTTTATCAAGACAAACCCCTACTTTAGAGTCCCACCCTTCTCCCCGTGCAGCACCTGACTTAATTTAATAAAATGATGCCAATAACATATGAGTGAAAATGATCGTGATAGTAGTAACTACTTATAAATCACGCAGCATAGCTAACGGGATATACGGAATATAAAATAATATGTTATTAGTCAGTATATTACAACTGCACATATAAATGGAGTTTGATCATATCCAAAATATTCCAAAACAAAAATGGAGAGATTATCTAGCACCGAGCAATCCAAATGAATTGGTAATCCCTGATGCAATGAAGCCGAAGCAAGGGTATCCAGCAGGCGAACCAGTTAATTCTGGTGCTACATACATGGCATCACCCGAGCTACGTTGCTTTCGTGTGCTTGGGCTGAACCCCTGCTACCCTGTACATTCCGGACTCAACTGGCTAGCTGGGGGTGGGGAGGGGAGAGGTGGTCGTACCAATGGCGAATGCCGACGACCCGTTGGCTGATGGCAATTAAGGTCAGTACGTACACCATGACGGGTTTTTGGTAACTTCAGATCCACATTATGTACAGGATATTAATGAAATTTTCTTTAACTTAGTTCCCCAGTGACAATGTATTAATGGTATGATTTAAATCCATATCGCCTGACTAATGCCACTGCTAATAAAAATTTATGATCACATCTAGAAAGATATGAGTTCTGCATATTAAATTATGTTGTTCAGGGACTTCAAAATTTTAGGCAAAATTTACATTTTTATATGTGGGAGCTACATAGACTGGAAGACGATAGGCCATCAACATAACGTTTGCCCCGTATTTGCATTTTACTGCCTTTCACTATAAAAGTTATACTGACTATGGAAAATTATGCTTCAACAATATATTCAGTGTGTGAAATGCAGTAATTTATGAGCGCTATTGCCTCTGATAATATTTTTAGTTGTTTTAACCAGATGTGCGATTTTTGAAGTACAGTAAAGGAATGATAAACTGTGTCGGTTAGGCATATTCTGTTGTTTCCCGGAACGTTACTTCCTTACCCCTATTCCCCCAGGCTAAACATACCGTGAAAATTAATGCAGCTTATCTGGTGACACTCCTGCCCCCCTCTCTCTCAACTCAAAATTTATCCAGGAATACAAAGGGCTTTTCTTACTTCACTGGTTAATATCGTTGTTACTATTCTCATGCTTTCTATTGTCCCACCAGCACAGTTCATTAACCTTGGATGAAATGGTCTGTTGAAGGGGAAATGTGGTGAGAGGGAATGTATTGTAGTGAGTGATGAGAGGGAATGTAGAAGGAGAGAAAGTGTGGTGAGTAATGAGAGGGAATAGAGGAGAGGAAGTGTGGTGAGTAGTGACAGGAAACGTAAGAGGGGAAATGTGGTGAGTAATGAGAGGGAATGAAGGAGAGGAAGTGTGGTGAGTAATGA
>JAGKTI010009338.1:13498-31209 GCA_018397915.1 Birgus latro | reverse complement strand
AATAATAATAATAATAATGCTTTGGGGGTACTGTAATTCACTCAGCAAAATAAAATCATCTGGTGTTGGCTGGAATAAAGGCAGTTGCTCTCCCACTTACAAACTTTTGAGTTTGGAAATTATGGCAAGGTGAATATACTGAACACTGTAATTACAGGACTAATATTTAATTTGGCCACATGGTTTGCATTACTTATATGAAGCTGCCAACCTGATAGTACCAGGGTTTGAATCCTGGTGAAGGCAGCTGGCACCACTTGACTCAGGTATCCATCGATCCTTTGTAGGTAGTTAAGTAAAATGAGTAACATGGGTAACAACCTAGGAGAGATAAATGGTAAGGTGAATGTGGTGACCTTGTGTATCAAAATGGTGGCTCAATAATCCATTACAGGGTCAATGGTCTAATAGCCAGGCATGAGCACTGCAGCTAAAAACATCACCATCATAATCAAACTAACCTCTTTTCCCACCCAAGGATGGGGTGAGGAACTCTTGGTAACAATTAAGCTTGTAAGTAGTGGAGCAACTGTTAAAATACTCTGTTCACTTCAACTTGGCCAGAAACTGCCATCTGTTAAACCTGAGTAGTAAGTTGCAGCAAGATATTAACACATGGTGCTAATCATGAAAAAGTGCTATGGAGAGGATGCTACGGGAATACACGCAAAAGGACAAAAAAACTCCACCAAGTTAAGGTGGACGAATGATAGGAGACGTTACTCACAAATTGCCATCCAGTTGGGAAGGGTGACGGTGGAGGGGTGGTGAAGGTTGTGGCGGTGGTGGTGTGGAGGTGGTGAAGGTTGTGGCGGTGGTGGTGTGGAGGTGGTGAAGGTTGTGGTGGTGGTGGTGTGGAGGTGGTGAAGGTTGTGGCAGTGGTGGCTTGGTGTGGTGAAGGTTGTGGCAGTGGTGGTTTGGTGTGGTGACAATCTCCTCTTCTTAGCAATGCACACTCCCTGAAAAAATATTATGTTTTAGATGTTGTCAAGTCTGTGCTTAAGATAACCCTTTGGCTATGGATGGATTAGATAATTATTGCCCCTAACTGACCCGTTTAGTAAAAGAACTGAGTTCAATTAATCCAACTTTAGATAACAAAAAGAAAATTTAAATTGTTACTGGAATGAATGTACTAAAACAACAGCAACAAGACCAATAATAATAATAAAAAATACATCCAGATATCTTATATTTGAGGGAGTGAGTAGAAACAATGGCCTCAATGTTGCTCTGTCCTCTGCCAATAAGGTGATCTCTCTCCAACTCCCACCATCTGAAAAATGAATAACAATTAGCCTGATGAAATCTTAGGCTCTATTTCTTTTGACTCAGGTGGCCAACTCCACTTTCTAAGATTTTTATTGCATATACCTTAAGATTCTCATTTTTTCGTTTTGTTCATTCGTTTATAAAGCCTCCAACATGTATGCATGCGTCAGCCTTCGTAACCTAATGCTGACTTTGCACATTGCTCGATCTCTGCTGCTTTTCTGTTTCATTCCTTACCTCTTGAGGTCACACTGTACGACCTCGTCCCAGGTGTTTTTCAGTCTGCCTCTCACAACACTGCCCTCGACACTCACACCTTTCACTCTCCACACCTAGTCGTCATCCTCCATCCCATCCACATGCCCAAGCCATCTCAATCTACATATACTCATCATAACACTAATACATTCAAAACCCATCCTCTCTCTCAACTTGCAACCCAAATGTATGTTATTCTGATTCCATCTTGTGCAGTGTCTGTGATAAATGGGTGCACAAGAGATGTAGTGGTATTAGAGGTAGACTGCGAGATGATGCTGATTTTATGTGTGCAGCGTGTCAGGAAGAGCAGGTGGAGATAGTCAGGCGTGAAAAGATTGAACTTGCTGGTCAGTCTTGAGTGTGTGGAAGAGTTTTGTTATTTGGGAGACATGTTATGTGCCAGAGGTGAGGCTGGAGCTAGCTCTGTGGCTAGGGTGGGAAGTGGTTGGAAGAAGTTCAGGGAGCTGTTAAATTTCCTGACACGAGAGAACTCTCCCTGTGAGCTAAGAGCCCTATATGCAGCATGTGTTAGGAGTGTGATGCTGTATGGTAGTGAGACCTGGGCAATAAAGGAAGAAGATATTCATAGGCTCTGACATACAGAAATGACAATGATTAGGTGGATGTGCAGTGCGTCCCTGTGTGCAGCGTGGGGGGGGCTGGGTTTACAATCGAAGAGTTGAGAGGTAGGATGGGACTGGAGTGTATTGGTGCTGTGATGAGGAAAGGTAGACTGAGATGGTTTGGGCGTGTGGAGACGACGGGGGATGGTAATTGGGTGCAGAAGGTGAGAGGTGTTAATATTTGGGGTGGGGTAGAAGGGCAGACCGAGAAAGACGTGGGACGAGGTCATTAGTTGTGACCTTAGGGTTAATTGACTGAACAGGGAGGCTGCCACAGATCGAGCAGCATGGAGAGCTGCCATTAGGTGACTAAGGCAGACGCATGCAAGCATGTTGGATCCTTTGCTCCAATAATGTTTTCTAATTTATTCGTTATATCCATGCATATCTTTATTTTTACCATATTTTTAACACCCTCAACCTGGGTGACATATTCTGTAATTATTCTTAATGTCTCCAGATTTTATGCCTTAGGATAGTCTTTTCAAACTGGAGAGGTTATAATATAGTATTCTTTTATTCCTTTACCATAACAGCCCTCAAACAGGCTTAATATAATTGTCTTGGGGTCAGTATTTACTTTATGGGCTCTTTCACTTTTTTTTTCTCTCTGTCACCAGCTTGTTTTTGTCCTGTGTGAGTTGATATTAAGTTCAAGGTTGTCATTTTTTTTTTTTTTTACTAACCTCTAATAACTAAACAAAAAGGGATGACAGCATATTCAGAATGCATTACTTCACCATGCACAACAAATGGTGCCCATCCGTCACAAAAACACCTCATCCTCTTCCTTTCTGTATCTTATGCAGGGGTAAATGAGATGAGTTTAAATTTAAAAACATGTTTCTGACATTATGCTGCATCAAGTCATTCCACATAGGATAAAAACAAGTTGGGGTAGAACAGGGAAACTGCCAAACAGGAGTTCATTTAAGAACAGCAAGAATAAGGCAGAAAATACATCCCTAGAGTGTATGAGCTATCGCAACAAAATACCGAGTGGATGTAGGGCAGCCTTCCATGGTAAATGCCTTCACACCACTGAAGTGCATCTGGTGAGGACATATGGCCCAGTCAGGTGTGATGCCAAGCAGAAATATGGTAAATGTGCTGGTATTCAGAGTATTCTATGAATAAGGTAGTTTGGGACACAGTGTAAGGGAATTTTTCATAATTGTGCTGTTCATTTACAACAAAAGAGATCTGCAGAAATAACTAACATGATACTAAGAGAACAAGTTTAGGTTTGCTTACACTGACATCAGCACAGTACTAGGGACAGCATGTTGAATAGGACCCAAAGCCCATTTGTACCCAAGTTGTTTTGATTAGGTTAAAATATGCTTGGTTAGGTTAGTCAAGTTAGGTTAGTAGGGACAAAACAACGGGTAACAAATTGACCTTGGGGCCAAGTCAACTTGTGTCCAACATGACAAGCAGCCATTTGCCTCGTGTGGGTAAACTGATGAGTTACTTCAAATGACAATTTTGCAACTTTTTAAAGAAATCAAATGAACTGTTTACAGAAAAAATATTAAGCTATATGAATAGTTGTACATTTTCACACTTGCATCCAGGTCTCAATTCAGTGAACGTTGCTAATTGGTCCAGGTTGATACCAGTTACTGAGCCATACACCTAACACTGAGCCCATACCAAATGCCTGCTGGTGCGAGTAAGTTCTGCACCACTGTAGCCTACATAAATTCCTGCCTGTGTCCACTGGTATGGGTTAGTGAAGCAAAATTCCCACTTTCACCTTCCCTTGCCAGTATTTGGTGTTGATATCATGCTTGGGAATGACCAGTGCAATGGCATGTTCCGAACAATACCGCGGAAAAACTAGTCACATAAATACAATAGGGAATTTAATATAAACCAAACCAAAATTCAGTTTACATGGCAAACAATATCCATGATGAAACTGACAGTCAGGTACAGGAACCTGCATTATCGGGTTACCTTCTAGTAAACAAATGAACTTCTCAAGTTCAATGCAAGCTGCTCAACCACATATTCTCAGTTCAGTGCAGGCTGCTCAACCACATATTCATTTCAATGCAAGCTGCTCAACCACATATTCATTTCAATGCAAGCTGCTCAACCACATATTCTCCTTAAATCTGACGGCATATCAAAACTTTCTTAAGCTATATGTTATTGAAAATCATGGTCCAAAATCAAGATAATGAACTATGACACCACTCAAAGGTAATAAACTCAATTCCACTTCGAACCCAACCGGTAGCGAAGTGGCAGAAACTGGGCCTACTGGCGTTTTCAACATTACTTCCTGCTATTTTACCAAATTATCATATTCCTCTTGTGCCTTTGATCTTTACAAAATATCCGAAGGCTATGTACTATTGAACAATCTCAACACAGATCAAACAGAGAGAAAATCAAGGAACTCACCTCCCACTTCCATCAGCTGTCCGGTCTCGCGAATCAATGGAGTCTCACGAACGATCTCAGCATGGTCTCACCTCACCACCTGTCGTTTCATTTTTTTTTTCCCAGAGATTAAATGCGGATTATTATTTTAATACAATAATTATTACTAGCAACTAAAATGACAAAAATAAAATTGCGGACGTTCTGAAATCCATCTATTATGACCTTTGTCCCTGCATCATAACAATCCTTTCGTAACCCCTTTGAATCTCATGTATTTTGTATTTCATTATTGAATTGCACAGGCGAGTTTATTCAGTTTAGGGGAGCTTACTTGAACTGCAAGGATATCTCCCATGAACCCTCTCAAATTACATTTTTTCTAACCACTTAATGGTCTATTCAGAGCTTAACAAAATCGTCTGGAGGTAACAACAATAAAATAGAAGGATTAATGGAAAATTAGCACCAAGTCATAATATGGCCATACGGCACAGTAGGAGTATGAAGGACGGAAGAAGCAAGGAAATATTGAGAGGCTGGAGAGAAGAGCAGAGGACAATAAGGAGAAAAGAGGACAGACTGGAGACAAAAAGGCCCCTTTTAGTCGCCTCTTACGACAAGCAGGGATACTGGGGAGGTATTCTTCCATCCCCTCCCCCCTCCCCAGGGGTGCAATAAATTAGAAATGATGTAGACGAGTTAAAGGGATTACCAAGGAGTACAACTGCAAGGGACAGAACAGAGCACTTAAGGCCCTTTCTGTTTATTATGCGGGATTGACTGATAACGCTGTCTTTGTTCATACATAGTGCCTCTGTACCCCATTCCTCCACCTCATCCTGATCAATTGTTTTCTTCGCACCATATAGCGTACCTTTTATTTCTTCTACAGAGGAGCTGCTGCCAGCGTGCAACAAGAGGAAACGGAAAATGTGGGAGGAAGTCAACAGGCATGATGATTATTCTTGGTGCAACTTGTAAGTACTGAGTCTGTGGCTGGTAATTCTGCATAGGGTTGTCTGCCACCTCCATCTTAATGATTTATTTTGTATATTACACCCTTTATTTGTCTTTAATGCTGACTGGTTGCATAAACAGCATTTGGGAGAATACCTGTCATTTACTGAACATTTAATAGTAAGGACATACGAGATGGGAATTTACGTTGCCGTTGTGGCCCCAGGGCCACGAGTTATATCCAGTGGACTGTGCAGGCTGTAAGTGCCCTTCTCCTGTCCTCCATCCTCCCCTTGGAGGACGAGGAGGGATCTGATAGTTGCACCAGAGCTAAGTAGTTATACCGTTGCAACCATGTCGTGGTGTCCCTTGCCAACTTATAACAAGGATTTACCTTTTTTGACCCCTCCATCCCAGTGACAATTTTCAGTCAGTGTGCTTACTTTCCATACGATTTTATTCATCCTAGGATAAACTTCGGTACTAGTATATATAGATTATATGTAGTCTTCCTTATCCCAATAATTGCAAGAGGAGACCCCTATGCTGAATTCTAGGAAAAGTGTCTGGTGGTGGAAGAATATCATTGATGTGCATAGATTATTAAATGTCATGGATGTGAAGTGGTTAACTAGGGTACAACACACACTAATTCCTTCCTGTGCTTTATCAACAGGTTTGCTGGCTATTGGTTTCTATATGGAGTACTTCAGGCCAGATCAGTCGTCAGGGGATGTCGTACTTGTTGTTGGGGTTCTGGTCTTTTTAGCCGGCATTGGAAGTTGTTTGTATAAGAAAAATAGTAAAAACAACACTGGTTCACCTATCAAGTCATTCTCCAAAGACCCTGTGATCTACATAATCTGAAATTGTTTAGGTAACCAGGCTGTCTTCTGAGTGGCACAAGAGGCTTTGGAGCACAGGAGGCTTTGGAGCACCTTTTACCTTGTGATTTATTCTGCATAGTCCCTCAAAGCATTCTCATATGTTACTTTACATCTGTTTAAAGCCGAGACTGTTTGAGTAACATAGAAGATATACAGCATAAAAAGACACAAGGTATCTATATGCATAAAAAGACAAGTTAGTACAGTCATCCTCCATATTTGCTGGGGTCATGTTACAAACGTAACTGCAAATGTTGAAAATCCACAGATAATTGGTACCCTTCTAAAACAGTCCAAACTGTTGTAATTTAACTACCTGTATGTGTTTGCATAAAACCCCTTTGCAGTGCCCCAAACCATCATCAGAATTCACAACTTGTTTGAAGTATATTTTGATATGGTGTAATGACCACCTGAATTACACTTTAAATATTTTCAGAACATTTACCAGACTGCAAATATAGAGGACAAACTGTATAAACATGTACAGAGGGCCAACCATAATAACATGTGCTTTATCATTATTACCATAACTATTTCCACTTTTTCAATATTATAGTATCTCCTTAAGGGATGATTCTCTGCTATACATACTCTGGTCATTCATTTCTCAATGGTACCAATTCATTCCATGGAATTCAATATTGTTTGAAACCCATTCCCACTCAAAAAAGTTGTTACATCATTTATATACACTGAAGCCTCCTATACCACCTAGAATAATGGCATTCATGAACTTGGCTTATATACAGGTGTGAAAAGTGTATGCAACATGCTGTGGTATATTGAAACACATTCAAGTCATACAGTCAGTACTCAAAGTATGTGTGTGGATGCAAAATGCTAGTTTAAGTTACTAATTTAAACTGGTATGTCTCTAGTTCAAGGCTAATAGCACAAACACTTTAAATATTAATAATTTTTGATTTCAGAACAACTTTCTAATGACTCACAAGTAATTAAAAGTGAATGTAAAACTTTATCAGCAGTGTAATAATAAAACAACTGACTGAAACTTTGAATGAGGACTACAATTCTGAGTCTAATACGATTTTTCAAGAAACTACAAGAGGTTACAAAATGCTATATCAACATGGTTCTAATTCTCAACTGTTAAGGAGCTACAATTACTGATGACTTTGTGGGATAATTTATCTCCCTCATAATTAACCCATAAGGTCATCGGTAACTGTAGCAGCATAACAACTGAGAATTGAACCCACTTAAGTCAAATATTAGCCCTAGAATAATCTGAAGTTTCTCAAAAATCTTGTGAAACATTAGGTATAAAGTAGCAGAATCTCCTTTGTGACACAAAGTAGCAGAGAGTCTCCTTTGAGAATCTGCCTTAGTCCTCTTAGCATGGGGATGTCTTTCTCATCTTATTCTTGCTGTCTCCTGATGATTTTATTCAGCTGAGGATACTTTTATAACTGGAGGGGTTACAAGACTAGTGGTAGAAATAGTAGTAGTTGTAGCCCAGGTTCATCTGAAATTTGAACCTGATGGACTGCAGGCTGAAGCTGTCCTTCTTTGGCAGTCCACCATTCTCCTCTTGGGGGATAGGAAGAGAGGTGTTAAGGGATGTTTGTACAACCAGATAGCTCCATCACCTTGTTATATCAATGCCACCACAAGAAGGCATCCCTCCTCAGCACTGGAAGGGTCACATACTGCCCTTATCAGTTCCTTCACTACCAGAGGGTTTTCCTTAAGCTGAGTATAATCTCCAGTATTAGCAAGAATTAAACTACAGTGTTATTATTGTGATGACAGTCAGAATATAGAACAATGTAGCTACAATTGGATCCATCCATCATCCAATCCTATGTTGCCCCATGAGGAGCATCGGAGGCCAGGGCTAGGCAAGTTGGTCCTGGCGTTTAAGATAAGAGTGAACAATTAGATTAAAAGTATTATAATGTTAGTTTTGTAGGGTTTAAGTGTTGTGTTCTTGTCAGTTAAGGAAGTTCCCTAACACCTCTTCATACTCATTTAGTTTTGGATACGGCTGACTAATTATAGTTTTGTTTATGCAGAGTATGGTGATACTGGAATAATTGAAGTAATACGGAAGAGGACAGCAAGGTGTAATAAACAAAAGAAATCACTTAAGAAGAGGTGTTAGGGAGCTTCCTTAACAAACGAGAATATGGTCCTAAGGCTAAGTGAGGATGATTTTTATGTTCACAAAATGCAACTCAGGGTCTGGTAATTCTTGTCTTTAGGGTCATACAGGGTGGTCCATATACAGCCCTCTTCCACTCCGCCAGGTGCTTTCTTGTGTGTGTGGATGTGGCAATGGGAGTTAGAAAATAAGTGACTTGTTAGATACTGATAATGCCAACTAAGCCATCCACACCAACAGAATGAGCTATCCTTGCAACACATAACATCAGATGAGGTTCTAGTGGAGCTCTGTTTACAGTAGAGAATTTGTAACCCTTCTCACTGATATATTTTTCACCTCAGCTCTTGTATGTTATTGATGCAAACAGTATTAAGAAGATATAACTACACTTGGTTTGTTTTCATCTGACAAAGCTTCCCAAATCCCTTTTGGCTCAGTTGATGGCCAGGTGTAAACAGATTGAGGACTGATTTGAATAGTTTTGTTTTATTCATTCATCACCCAATCCTACGTTGCCCCATAAGAAGCATAGGAGCCCGGGGCTAGGTAAGTTGGTTCTGACTCTAACCTGGACAAAAACTTATATCTTTTCATCTTGAATGCTGTTATAATAATGAATTAGTAGTAGAATACAGTGCTAATCATGAAGAAGTGCTACTGAAAGGATATGGAACCACAGTACTGTCTTACTCTGCCACTGAGCTACCGGTGTGAGAAATAAACTGCAAGAGGAAAAAAAATCTGGGCCAAGTCAAGGTGAAAGGAGTATAGTAACCATGAAGATTCAACTATGACTCATAGAAAATATTGCAACCACAACTTAAGTATTCAGGTGGTTAAGTGGCCCAGTTCTGTTAGATGAAAACAAGTCAACTGTAGCATACAAGAGAATATGGTGTAACAAAAATAAATTACTAAGAGGCACTATGAAGCCCCCTGTGCCACCCTTTATGACTCCTACAAACTGCTAAGCTCATGGAGTAACAGAGGTGCAATACCATTTTTAAAATACCCTGTACATATTTAAAACATAAATAAATAAAAAGAATAAAAGTTTTGTATGTTTGATATAAAAGTGACATACAAAAATTCAACTGTTTCATTCATCCAGATATTACTAAAGATCCCATGCAGTAAAAGTAGTAGTGGTGGTGGTGGTGGTGGTGGTGGTGGTGGTGGTGGTGGTGGTGGTGGTAGTAATGGTGGTGGTAGTAGTAGTAGTAGTAATGGTGGTGGTAGTAGTAGTGTAGTAGTACCAGGTAGTGGGTGTAGTGGTCCCAGGTTCATCTGAAACATGAACCTGGTGGACAGTAGGCAGCACCTGCTGCAGCAAGTCACCATTCTCCTTTTGGAGGATAGGCAGGGAGTCAAGTCTTTTATTGCTACCACCAGACAACTTTTTTCAACTAGGGAAATTTTCAAACTGGAGATGATTGACAGCTTCTATTAATGCTTTAACTATGGTATTAGGTCAGTCCAAAGTAGAATAAAATTGTCTGGTGACAGCAAAAGTACATAAAAATACATAACTAAATTGATGGGTTAATGCAGAGAATTACGTGGCAAAACCTACATCAAGAAGTGTGGAAGGTTATAATTTCTAATTTTCATTCATCATCTAATCCAGTATTGCCCCATGAGGAGTGTATGAACCCGGGGCTAGGCAAGTTGGTTCTGACATTTACAATGAAAATGACCAGCATCACTAATCCCTGAGTGGCATAACATGAGCAATAATCCCAACCATCCCTTGGATATAAACCAGCACTGCCACAATCTGATTGGAGCACCTTATTTACCCACTAAACCACCAGGCGCCAAAATTTGGTTATACGGTTACCACCCAGCATAGTAAATGGTTTCCTGGAGTACAGGAAACCATTTGGCTTGTCACTCAGTGTAGAGTCATCCACAGGATGAAGGAAGAGGAAAGAATGAGGGAAAGAAAGACAGAAGGAGAGTGTAAAGTCACCCATACGCAGAACGATGAGGAAAAAAAGACAAAAGAGGAAGGAAGGAAAAGGCAGACATTTGAGAGAAGCACTACACTGAGTGAGTGGATGGTGAGCTCCCCCACCTACCACAAATAACTGTATAAATATAATGGTTTCAATGTTCTAAAATAAACTGATGACACATTACAGAACTCGAGGGCCATTTTTAGCCTACAGGCAATAACCTGGTTACCCTTGCTTTAAAAGGGTAATAAAAACAATTCATTTAAAATCTGGTCATACTTTACTATACAGCTCTTGTGAATTCATGAGTGACTGTGTGCCTAAGGGCTCTATGCTTAAACCTGAAGTTGGGAAGTGGAATGCAGACCCCAGAGGAACGTACTTGGCCTTCCTGGCTGCATCTGTAGCATGGGATGCTGGCTGACCATACAAAATAACCACATGCTTTCCATAAATGACCATGAAAAAATAGGGGTTTCTACTCCACTTAGAGATTAAAGGTTTAAGCCTATCTTGAGATGCAAAATGAGCCACCAGCATGTACAGCTGGCATCACAAGTCCTGATGCCTCTCCTCCTCCTTTCTCCATGAACTCTTAATCAATGTGGCAAAGCCTCATCACCTGAAACTGATGACACTGATCCACAGGCAAATAAATTAATCCATGTCAGTTGCTAAGGATTCATCACACTTGTCACAAGTCTACGGAGAATAATGTGATGCTGATTCACAGGCAGATACATTCATCAGTGTCAGCTGCTAAGAATTCACCACACCGTCAAAATTCTACAGAGAACAAAACAAGAGATGGGACGTGACTTTTGATGCTGACTGAACATTATTTATTTCACATCATGTTTCATTTTTCTCCACATACAACACATTAAATGGGTCATATCAGTACAACCCACAAAATTCAATTTATATATATATATATATATATATATATATATATATATATACAGTATATATAAAACTGATTAAAAGTTATATTAACCAAGGCTTCAAAACAACATATGGTAACATTAACCTCTTTCAATCTTGTTACACTTCCGCTACTCCCTGTGATTTCTTGTGTGTTGCAGGGACAGCTCCAAATGCCACACCCACACTAGCCAAATGAGCAGTCTCTATAACACAAAATACTGCCATGTGAGTTTCTACTGAAGCACTATTTAAGGACAAACATATATTTTCATTTATTCATACTACATTCAATGCAAACGTGAACAATAAATTAAGATACCGTCTTTCCTTATAATATGCCACCCATGTGTTGTAAAATTACTGACTTTTTCATAAACTATACTCGTTTCACCTTAACTTGGTCCAGATTTTCATCCTTTTGTGACGTCTTCCATGTAGCTCAGCAGCATAAATATGATAATATGGTTCTACATCCTCTACCTAGCACTTCTTCATGACTAGCATCATCTTCTGGTGTTAGTCTCTTATTTTGCTTGGCAATAGAGATGGGGAGATGGCAATTATAGGCCAAAGTAAAAGTAAATGGAGTATAGTAGTGCAAACTGAGGAAATAGTGTGAATCATCTTTCTATTCAGCAATGGTGTGTTAATATGATATCACCATCATCATCATCCTTGTTGTAATTTACATCTGAACTACACAAAAGGATATTATGAAAGGGAGGATATGGTGTGGACTAACTTAGTGAACTGGTTGATGGAAAAAACAAGAAATACACCGAAGATCCCTCCACAAAAAAAGGTTTTGATTAATGGTAAAAAAATAATCTGAGGGCAGCAAATAATAATAATAATAATGCAAAACATCAAAGCTGATCTATTAGAAAAATATCAGAAGTAACAAAAGCACATTAATGAGACAGTATATCTATTACAACTTATTCTATCAGTAAAAAAGGCACATACACAGCTATCAGTAACTGTAGACAAAGTAAGATACTGCACACAACCACAGATCACAATATAAATTAGTCACTATCACACTGTTTATTTTAGGCAGTACAGTAACCCACTAAGTATGATATTGTCTTGTTCATTTTACTCTTCCTACTGCCAGGCATATTAATTCACCTTAGGGGAGCTACTGTAACTAATAGATGTTAACTAGCTGAAAATGGCAAAGAAGAATGAGAGACTGACTAGAAGAGTGTATGTGAGAGAGGTGTAAGGGGAGATCAAAGATGAGATGGAGGCATGAAGTGGTGAGATTTGTGAGAGGTGGAGGGGGACACCAAGGATGAGATGGAGGGATGACAGATATGTATGAGGGGGGTTTGAGTTGCAGGGAGGACAGCTAAATGGCTGAGAACAGGGTGATGTATGGGCAATTTGCTTGTGGCTAGTCCTTAGGGGATTAAGACAACTGGCAGCAGACAGATATAAGACACATAGATATTTTACTTAACCCTTTCGCGCACGGGACAGCAATTTGCGTTTCATGTGGTGTGGTGTGCCAAAGCACAGGACCTCAAATCGCGTGAAAATGCAAAAAAAATTAACCAAAAAATAAGTCTTCGGTCGATTTGTGTCAAATTTTGTAGCGTTCTAGCAGTCACGTGTCTCTCCCGAGGTAAGACCTTAGCAACACTGCAATGGCTCATATGTGCCTATATGTAGTGAAAGAATCTCAGTGCTCCACTAACAGCCAGACAGCAGGGTTGTGCTGTGTTGCACTGTCCCTTTAAATCCACCATTTTCCCCCTCCCACCCGAGGCTGAAGCCATTATTGAAATATTGTGATTGTACAGTGTTTTTGACTATACTGTGAAGTGATTGTGTCTACTGAACATAGATATATTGTTTGTAAAGCACTGAGCCCCGTTATCAGCCGTTAGGCCTAGAGGCAGGAGTCTGGGTTGTTATAGCGGGGTTTCCACTCACCCTGCCCGTAAATGATGTATTTTACCCTAATAGTGAAACCATTACTTATATCTGTGAAACATATAGTGCCTGGATTAGTGAAATAACTGACCTACCATAGCAGGCATTATGTTATGCCATAGAGATACACAGACATATGCATTAGTTGCTAAGGGAACAGGCGGTCTCTTACGCCATACAGTAAGGAAGGGAATAACAGAGGAGGCTGGGATGGAATCATGTGATTGTGTTTTATATTGCATATGGTTCAGTGTGAAATATACGTAAAAAATAGTGCAGCGAGTGTTCACCAAGAAATATTGCGAGCACTGACTGACAGCGGAAAGATACGTAATGATCAGAGACAAGAAAATACGCCACACAGTGACACATATATGACATTATATACGTATGTTGTGCAGCGAATGTTCGAGGAGAAATCTATTGTGTGCATCGCATATGTTATGCAAACGGGGTGCAAGGAACAGAGAATATGCCACACACACACACACACATACACATGCATACACACATACACACACACACACACATGCATACACACATACACACACACACACTCACGCACCCACCCACACACACACACACTCACGCACCCACCCACACACACACACACAAGCTAACACACTACCTAACTCATCTTCAATTCCTTATAAGTTCCTGCCAGCAGCTCAACACCTCTGGAGCAAGTGAGTTATCCATATTTTGTTGATTTGTATATTGACCTATTTCTACATTTCTATATTTTTTTTCACAAATGAGTATTGTTTTTTACAAATACACATATGAGATGGAAGAAAGTTCAGCTTCAGTATCAGTACCTAGCAAAAAGACTAGTGGTCATGTCGAGTTTCTGAGAGCACTATCAAAGAGCTTATGATATTTCACGTGTATAATTTGAGTAAAAAAAAATAATAATAGTAAAATCTAACGAGCGAAAATATGTAAGTATTCGTGAGGTAGGGAAATTGAGCGTTTTTATCTCGCTTGCGGGCGAGGAAGAGTATTCTATCTTTGTCGTTCATTTACTCCAAAATTATTGAACGTATCGATTTCCTGTAAGAACCATGATAAAGATCAGTGAATTCTACGTATGCACGGGACATAACTATGTAATTTCTCTAATGAACAGTTGTTGTTATGTAGGCGGTTATTGTGAGCGCATGACGAAAGTGCAGCAGCCGTAGGTACCCTGTAGTTTTTTACGATTTACTCGGAAACTGAGGCGTATCAAAACAAAAAGGTATCAGGAGAAAGCTTATGAAATTCTACATAAGATTATGTAATAAAAACATAAGGTGTGCGAGAAAACTTCTGCAGTATACCTCCCTGAACAAAAATCAATTTTTTTTTACAAAAATGGCTTTTAGTTTTTGGCTATTTTCTCAAAAACTACAAATCACATCACAACCGGACACACCTCATTAGAAAGCCAATGAAATTCTCTATCAAAACTTATAATAACATTTTTCTGTATGATGGAAAACACTCGAACGACGATGTTGGGAAGTGAGATCAACGGCCTAATGTACTTTTATTCGTATTTTTCTGGTTTTTCTTTTGGCTTAACAGCTAGAACAAACATCGGCGAATAAGATGATGTGAGTTTCAGGGCAATATTTAGAGGTTTGGGTGGTGAAAATAAAGCAAGAATACATGCAAATTCCATTGCACGGGCGGCCTGGTGGCGGGCGCAGGCAAGTAAAATTGCGAGCCGTGAAAATTAATAAAACTTACGGTGCGCGAAAGGGTTAATTCTGCTATCTCTACATGATTTCATTCAACTCAGTGTATACCTCTCCAAAGCTTAATAATATAACTTGGTAGCAACGAGAATGATATCAAAACTGCATCATCACACTGAAAGGGTTAGTAAAGGTTATATATAATCCCTCCAGTTCAAAAAGTTCCTCCTATGTTAATCCCTTCAATTCAAAGTCACTCTTATGTTAACAGGCCTGAAAGTTGCGAGTATTTTACTCGCCACGGCGAGTAAATAAATTACATGGCGGGTAAAAATTATTTCTCATTCGCCAGTGGCGAGTTGAAGTTTTATATATAAAATTTTAATAAAATTTGTTTCTTCAACCACTACTTCATATTAAGAAACATCATGATAAAAATATATAAAAAAATATTAATAATCTGGCAACTCGATCAAAAACAGCTTGGCATCATAACAGTCGCTAGATGCTGTCTCTCACCCACTGATGACATGATCATTGTTGCCGTAGTCAGCTGACGAGAAGGAGTAGCGTCGCCTGCTTCCAACATGAACCGTATGAAACCCTCGCTGTCAAAGTCAATCTCGTCGCCTCCCCGAAAAAGCATCACAGAGAACATTTCTTACAAAATGGAAGAAAGAACTTACGTGGCATATGCACGATGAAAACGAAAAGAAAATGAAATGTTCCATTGGCATGAAAAATCCAACTGCAGCCGGCAAAATGGATTTCGTAACTGGATCTCAGAATTTTAAAAAACAAAACATAGTTTACCATGGCAAGAGCAGGAAGCATATTGAACTGCGTGATGCTGAATTAAATCACCAAGGTCAAGGAAACATAGACAAGACATTCCAACGTCAGCAAAAGAAGGAAGAAGATAAGGATTCTGAAGATTTGAAGATGAAAATTACCACTGCATACATGCTGGCAAAGGAAGAACTTCCATTCACTAAATATTTACCCATTATTGAACTTAGAAAAAAAAATAATGGTGTGCCCATCACAACCACTTATGCCAACCATGTGAAAGCTGCGGAACTGGTGCATACGACTGCGCAGACAATGAAAGATGAGTAATGTTATTTTAAGCAATAAATAAATATGGAATTTGTATACGGCATACAAATTCCATATTTATGTTTATATACAAGCATATCTATTATTTATTTTCATCCTGGGCTACAATAAATAACTTGCAAGCTGACAAATTATTTGTTAGTTTCCCTCTGGCTAGTAAAATTTTTTCTTGGCTGGTAAAATTTTTTAAGTACTTGCCAGTGGCTGGTAAGATAAACTGTAGACTTTCAGGCCTGGTTAATCCCTCCAAGTCAAAGTCACTCCCATGTTAATCCCTCCAATTCAAACAGTCCCTCCTATGCTAAACTGCCTGTCAGTGGTAAGAGTAAATTATGGCATTATCATACCAAAAAGTCTCAATCTCAAAGTCATCATCTGTATTTTAATTTGCTACTACCCAATAATTCTATACAGGAGGGGTTAAATAAAGCTTTCAATAACTCCCCTGACTTCCAGGGTCATCTCCTGAACTGAATGGATACAGAGGAACAGAATAAGATAAGAACAGGAATCAAGAGGAACAGAATAAGATAAGAACAGGGATAAAGAGGAACAGAATAAGATGCGAACAGGGATAAAGAAAAACAGAATAAGATAAGAAAAGGAATAAAGAGGAAAAGAATTAGATAAGAACAGGGATAAAGAGGAACAGAATAAGATAAGAACAGGGATAAAGAGGAACACAATAAGATAATAACAGGGATAAAAAGGAACAGATTAAGATAAGAAAAGTGAAAGCATATATAGACAGGGTGCCAAAGAAAGTCTGCATGAATGAGATCGAGGGTAAAGTTGGTAGAGGCAGACCTTATGTAGTGTGGAAGAAAGCAGAGTAGTGTATTGGTGAGAGAGAAAGAACAGGAAGAGGAGGTATGAAAGAAGAGAGTAGAGCAGTGTACTGGTGATGGAGAAAGAGGAGAAAAAGGAGGTAAGAAAGATGAGAGTGGAGAAGAATATGGGTAAGAGAGACAGAAGAGGAAGAGGAGGTATGGAAGAGGAGAGTGGAAAAATGTAGTGGTGAGAGAGAAGGATGAGAAAGAGTGTTTGCGAGATGGAGAGAGGTATATGAGGGTAAAGCACCCTAGACAGGTATCTATTATGGCCATCCCTTGTTTGAGGGTTCTGAGGAGGGAGCATGGCATTGAAACTGAATTATCTAATTGACTGATTAAATAAATTGTTTGGTGGCAGCAAGAATAAGAAATTACATCCTTGGGCTGCAGGGGTTATAAAGGACAAATTATCACCACCACCACCACCACACCATCCAGACTTCCTTTCCCCCACCAAAGGATTGATAGAGAGAGAGAGAGAGAGAGAGAGAGAGAGAGAGAGAGAGAGAGAGAGAGAGAGAAAATTAATAATTTTATGTTGAATCACTTAGCAGTACATCACAGCATATCTGATTATCAAATTAACATATGTTAATCTCACTTCTGACTGCTCACTTACTTCCTTACCACTACAGTAACAATCACAGTTTCTGGTCAAAGACTGCAAAATTAACAGTCAATTACCTGGTCTGGGCACAATGTTAACCCTCTCCTTGTAGGGCC
>JAGKTI010009338.1:0-13196 GCA_018397915.1 Birgus latro | reverse complement strand
TGGCAGCAAGAATAAGAAATTACATCCTTGGGCTGCAGGGGTTATAAAGGACAAATTATCACCACCACCACCACCACACCATCCAGACTTCCTTTCCCCCACCAAAGGATTGGTAGAGAGAGAGAGAGAGAGAGAGAGAGAGAGAAAATTAATAATTTTATGTTGAATCACTTAGCAGTACATCACAGCATATCTGATTATCAAATTAACATATGTTAATCTCACTTCTGACTGCTCACTTACTTCCTTACCACTACAGTAACAATCACAGTTTCTGGTCAAAGACTGCAAAATTAACAGTCAATTACCTGGTCTGGGCACAATGTTAACCCTCTCCTTGTAGGGCCAGCTCTTGCACCTGTACTCTGTTCCAGGTGGTCACAGATGGTTTTATTCAGCTCACTGGAGTCCTAGCAGCCTGAGTGTCCAGATCATTATGTAGGAGACAACCTATCTCTGGCAGCATTAAATGAAGCAAAACACTTGCAGTCATCTCTTGGATCTGAACCCTGGTGCAGTAACTCAAGACAAATATATTGCTATGTTAGTAATTTCCCACTCATAATAATGTGAACCCAGTGGATTGCAAGTTGGAGCTGCCCTACTTCTGCAGTCTGCCATCCTTCTGTCAGGGGAGATGGAAAGGACTGACAGATATTTGTATAAATGGGCAGTTCCACTGCCTAGTCATAAGGGTACCACCACTTGAAGGCATCCCTCTCCAGCACCAAATCACTAAGTAGTACTAAGCAGCCTTCTAAGGCCTAAGAACACAAACTATGAGGTCATGCTGATTAATAATTGATTGGCAAGATTTGAGTGCCAAAATCTGCATTTAAAAAAAAAAGGTACCACACATTCTGTTACATCAAACAAAAATTTAAGACTGTCTTACTGAATTATTTGACATGCAAGATTTATGTGCTAAAATCTTAAAAGTAAAAAGCAAAAACTGATACATAAAACCTGGTACTCCATTACACCTTAGAGGGAAAAAAAGAAAAATTCTGGTAGGCAAGATTTTGGTGCAAAAATCTATATCAAAAAATATAAAGTTAATACAGACCTAAACCAGACACTCCATGTCACCTAACTGAAATAAAAAACTGACTGAACTGCCATGCATATAGCTGTTCCCTAATTATGAACTTAATTGGTTATGAGAGTTGGGTCATAGCCCATAATGTGTGTTAAAAGATAAAAAAAAGTCTGAAGTTTGAAATTCATTAATACTAGGGCTAAATATGTACAAATTACTGATGAACAATATGAACACAGGTTAAAACTGAATTATCATTTCTGTACAACTGCTCCATGTACATTACTTGGTTAACTCTAAAACCTTTGGTGTTCTGACGCAGTATTCTGCATATTTCATTAACAAAAATAAATAAATAAATGAATAAAAATAATAATAATTACATAAATGCCTCTGAAAAAAGTTTGCACTTCCAAAATTTCCTAACTTGATATTCTGCACACTTCATTATAGGAAAAAAAAAAAAATATGCAAGTTCCTTACTCAATAGGTTGCATATTTCATTAAAAAATAACTCAATAACTGCTTCTCACAAAAGTCTACATGTACAAAAACTCCTACCTAGACAGTCCATTAGTTGGAGAACAACTATACTGTATACCACAAAAAGTGACAGAAATCGGACACCTCAAATGATGGTAAAACAAAAAGAGCCTGAGTTATCATACTTACATCCATTCCTCTTTGTATACCAGGGATGTCTGCCAAATATCACAAACTCCCTCAGCAAGTCATCTGCCTCTCACCTTCATTTTCCTCTATTAATCTGTTCAGCTCGAGTACAGTTACGGACAAGAAAATTTCTCTACTTTTAAGCTGAACTCCCACAAAACCCTTGCACAAAATGTTGAAATTTGTTTGGTTTCAGTTCCCATAATGAGTTATGAAAGCCACTGCTTACTGAGTTTTGAAAGTCACTGGCCACTGTCTCATTATTTACTGAAATGAAATGCATCAATACTTGTACCCAGAACCATACACTGCTTATTTTATTCTTGCTAAGTACCAAACACTGTATTCTGAAGGGGAGATGTCTTTTCAAAGGCTATAGTTTACCTTTCCTTCTTGAAGTCTTCCCCTAACTGAACAAAATCATATGTCTACGGCAAGAAATAAATAAAATGCACTTCAGAGGACTGAATGGGGTTAACGTTAAACAATTAGATCATTCTCTAGTATTTCAAGCAATCTAGAAAATACAAAGCAAGTAGGAAAATAATGGCAAGTATAAATAATTGTCTCTGCTCCAATTCCCCCCAATGTATAAGACTATGTCGTCTACGAATACCTCTACTATATTCTTTACTATGGATTATGGCAGTTGCTGAGAAGAAGGAGAAGGAGGAGGAGGAGAAGGATAGGGAATACACACTAGATGAGATCAAACCTCTCACTGTGTCACATGGCCTACAGTAATGTGTACCTGAGCTTCTGGGTGTTGTATGCAGGCAGGTCCAGATGGGTGACGTGTGTGTGTGTGGCAAGGAGACAGAGATATGGAGGAACAAAGACACTGAGGAAGAGAGGGGAGAGGAAGAAAGAGAAGAAAATGGGAAAAAAACTGAGAAGGAGACTGTTGAAAACACAGCCAAGGAAAAGAAAAGAGAGGGCTAAGGACTAGGGCAGAGAGAAACAAAGTGAGGGAAAGACAAAAGGAAGAGATGGAAAGGAGAAAGGGAAAAACAGAGAGATACACCGAGATTGAGGAAAAGACTGAAGTAAGAAAAAGTACAGTGACTGATAAGGATTCACACAAGAGAGACGACTGTGATGGAGACAAACAGACAAGTCCAAATCCTTCACTCTTTTTTGATGACCTACAGCAAAGAAGAATCCAGACAGAGAAACAGACAGGGAGGGAGACTGAGAAACAGGAAGGGAAGGGGAAGAAAATACAGGGTATGGACTGTGAGGGAGATAAATAGATTTCCCACTAAACGAGGCCAAATCCTTCACTCTGTTGGATGGCCTGCAGCAACTTGTACTTCAGCTTCTCCTTGGTGCTGTATGCTGGAAGGTCAAGCTGGCCAACACACGTGTGCGCTACGGGCAGATATGAGTCATCTGCCGTTGATTGTATTATCATCTTCATTGACTGGGGGAGTGGACAGAAGTTTTGGTTTCAGATTAAGTTATGAAATTGTAGTTTGGAAAAGATTTAAGGAAAGATATGAGTCATTTAGGTAAAGATTTAAGGAAAAGTGTATCAATTAGCAAAGATACCAGTCATCAGCCACTGACTGGATTTTTACCTTCATGGAATGGAGGGTAAAGAAAGTTTGGTTTCAGATTATGGTATAGAATGACCACACTGCCAATAAAGCAGTACAATAATCTATTTGGGGAAAGATATGAGTCATCTGCCGACATCAGGATTTTTTCTTCAAGGACTCAAGGAAGGGCAAAGAGAAGTTCGGGCTGTGATAATAGAACAGAGGGAGAGTATGACAAAGAATTTACTATAGTCCAGTTTAGGCCACAAAATTAGGTTTAAATCATTATCATCATCATCCGTACCTTCATGCCCAGGATGGGTACGCGATCGGTGCCCGTCAGGAATTTGAGAAACTGCTTCTTCTGGTCGGTGGACAGGTCATGAAACACCTCCCAGAACATCTTTATTGTGGAGTGCTCTCGGTGGTATGAACCCTGCCACAGTAAAAGATATTATGTGAAAGGAGAGAGACTGACTAAGAGAATGTACATTAAGTAGATGAAGGAGACTGAGGATGAGACGAAGGGATGGGGTGAACAGGTATATAAGTTAGAAGGTGTGGACACTGAGGTGAATGATTTTTAGCCACTCTGTCTGCAATTAAGGTGTCTGGCTACTGACAGACAGAGAGGGAGGAAGGTAGACACACAGATAAATAGATCCTTTAAGAATTATCTATTTCAATTAAATAATCAAAATCAACATAATCCTTATAATTATTCTCAGCAATCCTCATCCTATCCTAATAACTATCCATCATCATCACTCATCCCCAATTTTTCAAGTGAGGTAGATGAGATTCTGAATGCAAAAGTGTAGTTGCCACTGTGCTATATGAAATATGCTACAAAAGGATGAAAACTACTGTACAGGAGAGAATATGGGAGCCCCAACTTGTCCTCCATGTTCTCCTACAACTCTGCTCAGTTACAAGTCTCATCGCCAATTTTAATAGATGCTATACCTGAGAGACAAATGGAGAGAGAATGAATCTGAGTGAAGAAGAAACTGCCTAGTAGAGTATATGGTAATGCCCACCTTGTACTCTGTGTTCTCCTCCAGCTCTGCCCAGTTATAATTCTCGTTGCCTGTGACCAGCGCCATCAACTCCATCGGCTGGAATAACTTGAGGATGTCCCCACCACATACACGGTAGAACCCATCATGGAACGCTCGGTACTGGCTCTTTATGCTCTCATTTAGCTTGTAGTCTACCAGCAGGTCTACATACTCCTGTCTTGGGGGAGAAAATAAAATAATAATAATAATAATAATAATAATAATAATAATAATAATAATAAAATAATAATAAAAAACAAATAAATAAACAATAATATTACTACTGTATCAGCAATATAACAATCTGATAATACTGTAGCTGAAAAAAATTAAGGATCTCTATCAAGCACCATTCATGACCGAATAAGGCAAAAGAAAACAAGATAATGTACAGTATAGTGCCATAGGTGGGTGACTTACTTATTCTGTGCAGTGATAGGTATATCCTCTCCACCCTCTTTGAGTGGGATGCTCTTGGTGACGTCATAGAAGTGTTGTGTCACGGTGAAGTTAAGGCAGAACACTTCCTCAACATCGTTACCCTCGTATTCTAACAGCTCATGCAGGTTCCTGTCACAGTACGTGTTGTTTGGTTAAAAGACTTTCGCCTCTTCCTCTTCTCCTTCCCCTCTCCACCCTCCTCCTCCTGTTCCTTTTCCTCCTCCCCTTCATCATCACCATCCAGACCTCTTTTTACACCTAACGATGAGGTGAGGCAAGGTCCAAAGATCAAGTAAACTCTGACAAAAGGAGAAACTAATATGTGGATATGTGAAGCTACAGAATATGGTCAATGTTTTTAGCGTATCAGATAGAACTATGATTCCGGGGGCTTGAATAATGAATGAATGGAAGTGTAGCCTACTGGACTGGGCAAATTTGGGTGGCCTGGACACTGCTATTCCTCACCCTGCCCTGAGGTAGGAAAGGAGGTCCAGATGATGATGATGGTTACATGAAATTCAATCAGCGTTTATTATAAAGTAGAAATGGCAGAAATTAGTCTCCTTAGTTACTGAGTGAATCTGAAGGAAGGAGGAGGCGAGGTAGGCCAAGAAGGTGAAGGGATATGGTGAATGAGTGTGTGAAGAAGAGAGGTTTGGAAGTTGGTGAGGCTAGGGGGCTGACAAGAGATCGAGCTGGCTGGAGGAATGTTGTGAGAAGAAGTGCTTGATTGGGGATTTGGCACCCCTTTTTAACGTGACAGCTTTCAGACTGACTCTATCGGATACATTTACATGAAGCTACAGAATGTGGTGAAAGTTTTGGGCATGTCAGATAGAGTCAGGATTCTGGAGGCTTGAATGATGAGTGAATGGAAGTGTGGCCCATTGGAATGGGCAAACTTGGGCTGTCTGGACTTTGCTACTCCTCACCCTGCCCTTCGGTGGGAAAGGAGCTCTGGATGATGATGATGATGATGATGGTTACTGGTCAAATTAATTATAAAATCTGACATACCCTGCCATCACCTGAGCTGAGAGTAGTTGGCAAATTCTGTCACGCTAGAACAAATACACTAGCACTAATAGTATAGCCCCAGGTTCAATTGAAGCGTGAGCCTGGTGGACTGCAGGCTGAAGTTACCCATCTCAGGTAATCCACCATCCACCTTTCAGGGGAGAGGGAAGGAGATGAGGGACATCTGTATATAACCGAGCAGCACACCTGACTGGCGATATCAATGCCAGTACATGAAGGCCTCTCTCTCTCTCTCTCTCTCTCTAGCATCAGAATAAACACACTATTCAATATGGTACCTGACAAGATGAGGGTCAAAATCGGCCAAATCATCCAAGCCAACCGACTGTCCAAGGAGTTTCTTGTAGAGGGCGACAGGAAAGGGTAAGTTGATGATGGTGAAGTTGTAGATGGCCAGTCCACAGACAATACCTGTGGGATGGATGGTCAGAGGCATTATCACAACATGTACTGAGTAGGCAGAATTATAACCAAGAATGAAATGGAGGGATGGAGATATAAGAGAATGGAAGTGTGAGATGGAGTTGGAGAGTGGACAACTCGATGACAGAGGAGAGTTTGACATGGAGACGATTCATTTGTGGCCACCCCAAATGGGATTAGGGCATCTGGTGATAGATACCGGTATATAGATGAATAAACCCACTGTCCTGATCACCAATTTAGCCATCACCATCAACATCATTATCATCTGTACTTTTGTCCTTTCATTATCACCACTACCATCATGAAGACTGCTTTTAATAGGATGTAAAATGGCACCCTCTTTCAACCAGATGGAACAAGAGGTGTTGGTGGTAAACTGTCAATTAACGTACCAATGAGGGAGTATGCAGCAGCAGCCTCCAGTGTTCCCTCTTTAAACCAGATGGTGTTGGTCTCAGGGTACTGCTGGAACATGCCATAGTCGGGATTCAGGATCTCACGCAGCAGCAGTAGGAAAAACTCCTTACGCACACCACCCGCATCCTCTGCCTCCTCACCAATGAAGTGCACCTACATGCATGAGATGTTTTAGATGCTTACCCTACATCTAGCCTACATCTTATGCTGGATCACTAAAAATTAAAAATGAGTAAACCCATTAAGCCCTCTTTATAAGATGTCTTTTAATTTCCTTTTCTGCTCTTAACACCAAATATGTAAAGGAAAAAATTACTGTACAGTTGCCCCAAGAAGTGATGGCAGAGTTTCAGATTGCTTTGATCACCCTGCACTGTCACATGTTCAGTGAAAACTTAGTGAACATGAAGTAAAAATTCTGCGTCTTCATGTCATATCAAATAAAATATATTTTATCACGCTAAGAATCATGTAAACTGAATAACATGGGGCAATGATACATTAGAAGTTGACACCTAGATACATTTCCCTATCTGAATGAATATGCAATGTCTTACTCCTTGTGTGGAGTGAAGTATAACTCAGGGTTCCTGATGTATTTGCTTCCCAGGATTTCAAATACACATGCTCTAGTTTCGAAGACCAGTTAAGGAACATTCTTGTGACTGCAATACACTACCCTATTTTTAAATGCACTGGCTATGATATAGTAACATGGATGCCACAGCAATGAAATTGCTCTTAGTCATGATACCCTACCTGTGGTAGCAGCAACACAACCTTTTATTCCTTGTTTTCCCCTCGCCTATAATGATTATAACTACCTGTAGCTAGCTACTTTATCCCCAATCGATGATAAATCATTTTCAGTTGTAAGCAGGTATGACACATTTTAACCTTTTCTCTTACACTATGCAAAAAAGAGGACCAAAACATTGAGTTTGTAAACTCTTGCAATGCAAAAGCACATGCTTTTTGCTCTACCTTTGAATCTGTAATATCTTTCTTTTTAAATAAACTGCTGTCCTGCATAACTGAAAATGCTAATTTGGAAGTTTTGAACTCAGTGATTTGTCCTCAGATACTGAGGTGTTCGTAGGGAACCTCAACTTCAGATGAAGATTTGTTTATAAGCCTCTGCATTTTATTACAGTACTCTTGCCAATCATTTATGTTCTGAGGATACTAGGCTATCACAAGTTGGTATTCTCCAAGGAGCTCCAACTCTCGACAAATTTTCAAGGTTTTCTCTTAATATTTCATTCACTGTCAGTTCTCTGACTTATGTTAAGTCTTCCACAGATTTTTCTTCATGGAATTCTGGCCAAATGCAGTGTAACAACTGCATGTCTTGAGTAAATGCTGTCTCTTTTCGTGCTTGTTGATTAAACCATTTAAAAGAGTCTACTAACTAATGCCACCTTCCTGTTTTCTGTTGTTGTTCATGGAGAAAGCAGAAATGGAAATAAATGGCTTCATATCCCCTGGTGTTGTAACGGAAATTATTTGATAAATAATAACGACTCGTTTTAAATGTTCATTGAGGCTCTTTTCTTTTCAGTCTTACTCCACTAAAAAATATTGCATGTTACCATACTAGATTTGAACTCTGAAAATTATTCCTGCCTGTCCCTGAGGGATAGTTATGAAATTTCAATTAGTTCTGTTTAAGATTTCCTATCATCAAAAGTAACGACCTACTTCCTACGATTCTGAAATATACTGGTACTCTACCATTTATTTATTATTTTCTGCAACAATTTTACATAATAGGCTTCACCTTGTAACAATATAAGGAAAAGTATGTGCATTATCACTTACTGAAATCTCCTGGATACTCCACCATCACTTCTTAGGCTGACTGTACCTGATAAATTCCCTTGCTATTAACTGTATTGATTGTGTGATATATTTCAACATATCCCTGCTTTATACCACAATGAATGCCTCTGACAGGTAGACTTACAGAAATATACAGATTGTATTAGTAACCTTCCCACTATCCGACGTAATAGAGCCAAAGGCATGTCTGGAAAGTGGTCATGTCCCTGAAGCTCCAGCACCGGTCATTCCTTACCCTAACCTAACCTAACCTAACCTAAATCAGAAAACCACCTACCTACCTCCCTACCGGACATGCATAGCATTAAGACCCCATTCACATAAATAATGGACATAAAGCATGAATTAATTGAATTTTAACCAAAAAATGATGATTATGAGGTAAGTAAGGCAGAGGTGTTCACCACCTGGCAGCATAGTGGAAGTAAGTATCGGACATGGCAGTCACTAAGAAAATCATCCTCTCTCACATATTATGCACTAAAATATTGGATACAAAGCATGAAATAAATAAACTGTTACCAGAAAATGATAGTTTAGAGGTGAGTATGGCAAAGATGTTCACCAGTTGACTAGATAGTGAACGTAGGTAAGAGACATGATAATCACTGAGAAAATCACCTTTTCACAGCCTATGCACTCAAATACGGGACACAAAGCACGAAATAAATAAAATGTAACCAGAAAAATTATGATTTAGAGGTGAGTAGGGCAAACATGTTCACCAGCTGACAGCTTAGTGAACCTATGTAAGAGACAAGATAATCACTAAGAAGATCACCTTTTCACAGCCTGTGCACTCAAATATGGGACACAAAGCATGAAATAAATAAAATGTAACCAGAAAAATTATGATTTACAGGTGAACAGGGCAAATATGTTCACCAGCTGATAGCTTAGTGAAAGTATGTAAGAGACATACTAATCACTATGGAAATCACCTTTTTCACAGCCTATGCACTCAAATATGGGACACAAGGCATGAGGCAAATAAAATGTAACCAAAGAATGAAGATTTAGAAGTGATTATGGAAAATATTTGGCAGTTGACAGTGTACTTACATGTCGGTTGTGGCTGTTACGAATATTACCCACACCTCTATGGCTTTCACAGTGGTGATAAATGCTCTTGAAGCATGTACAGTAATCCAGTGTTTAACTGCACTTAATCCTTAGCACTGTGGATTATGACGGTTTAAACAAAAACGAATAATACCGCGAACCATCCCAACAATGTTTACTCATCACGGCAGTTCAGAGATAACTGGCGGGAAGGGGAGAGGGTGGGAAGGGATTGTAAACATGGCTGTTTGGCACCGCGTGCCAAATTCAAACTTACGGGTTTTAAAAAAATCAGTTTTTTTTTTTTTTTTTAATTTTTTGGCATTTTTGGATTCCGAATGTCCCAGGCAACAATGTCCGAACAGTGAGGTATCTGGTTATTGGTCATCCGGATAGTAGGGTGATTACTGTAGTTCCAGGTTCATCTGAATGTGAACCCAGTGGACTGCAGGATGATGTTGCTCCTCTCCTACACCCCACCATTCTCTTTTCAGGGAACAGAAAGAAGTGAGGGACACCAAGTATTTGTATAAAGGGGCAGTTCTACTACCCACTTACATCAGTGCCATCTCATGAAGGCATCCCTTTCCAGCACCAATTAGACAGATATAAACAGACAGCCTAACATGACAGATACAGATTGATACAGATTAATTATATTAGCAGAAAGACACATTATAAAGTATATGTGTACCTTGAGAGGCCTCTTGTAATCAGTAACACCATGATGCATTAACTGCTTGATGGTGTCATCAACAATGTTGTCTCGGTGAATGTTGATGTTGAGGAACTGCACCTGTGTCGGGTCAAACAGCCACAGCAGAGGGTTGCTGTTGATTACTGCTTCCTGGATGGCACCCTGCATCTGTATAGGCAGCATGAATACATGGACCTATTGTTAGTATCCATGTTTTTATCATCACTTTCTATTATCATCACAATCATTCTCATCACCACCACCACCACCATCATTATCGTCATCATCACCACGACTGTTACCACCATCCCACCTTCACTTTCACCACCATAATCATAACCATCAACCCATACATCATCATCAACCCACCTAATGCTTAATTTACATTTGATATAAGCACAGTAGTTGTAACATGTTTCTTTTAACTTGTTGGCATACCTGTCTGGTAGCATCGCATCGCAGCAGTAATGTCTTGGCCTGGGCGTCAAACAGGAATGGGTACTCACACATGGAGATGGGGTTCTGACAACAACACAAACAAGTCTCATAAAGGACACTTTTTTTTTTTTTTATGCACCAAAAAATGAACTGAAGGCTACAATCTTACAAAGTTCTTCTTCCCAAGAAAAACAAAAACAAAAATTCAGAATCCATTCATTTCATGATGTCTGGAAACATTTTGTTTAACACACTGGGTACAGGGTAATACAGACTAAGCAAGGCAATTCCAGAGATCCAGACATGACCTGCTGCTTGAATAAATGACCTCTGTCATGTGATTTAAGGAAACCACCTATCTATAAAACATTCATGTATCAGGAAACACATTAACTTACACAAAAGCGAAGAAGCCTAATACAATGCCACTAAATTAAAGTACTGAATGAACATACAAACAGCTAGAAACAAAAACTATATGGCTAAATTAAACTTTGTCACCTATTCCATAAACTAATAGGTTCAATACAACTGTTAGTGTGTGTGTGCACGCACACATCTAAGTCACGAGTGATGACGTCATCGGAGGGTTCCTGTGGTTTGCTACTGGGAGCCTTGGGAGTTCACGTCGTGAAGCCGGTGAGCGTGGTTGTCTAGTTCCAACACAACTATACCTTACAAATAATCATTCATTAATTCATTCATCATCTAATCCAGTGTTGCCCCATGAGGAGTGCAGGAGCCCAGGGCTAGGTAAGTTGGTCCTGACATTTAAGATGAAAATGACCAGCCTCACTCATCCCTAAGCAGCATTACGTAAGCAATAAACCCCAACCACCCCTTGGCTATAAACCTGCACCACCTCAATCCGATTGGAGCACTTTGATTGCACTAAACCACCAGGTGCCATTGCTTATATGGTTACCACCCAGTGCAGAAAATGGTTTCCTGGTGTACAGGAAACCATTTGGCTTGTCACTCAGTTTAGAGTCACCCACAGGAAGGGTTGGAAGAGTGGCTGGTTAGGGTGGTTATGGCCATGTACGTGGGTGCTCACACCCAGGTAAGAGTGAATGGAGTTTTGAGTGATGAGTTTTCCGTGAATGTTGGCGTACATCAGGGGTCAGTTTTGAGTCTCTTGTTGTTTATCATGGTACTTGAAGCCCTCTCACGTGACTTCAGAGATGGACTCCCGTGGGAGATGTTGTATGCTGATGAATTGGTGTTGATTGCAGAGAATGAAAAGGAGGCGGAGGAAAGATTTAAGAAGTGGAGAGAGGGTATAGGGCACAAGGGCTTAAGGGTAAATGCAGATAAAACAAAAGTGATGATTAGGGTTGGTGGCGGTACAATCAGAGGAGAGGGAGAGTGGTCATGTGCAGTTTGCCACAAAGGTGTGGGAAGCAATTCCATCTTGTGTAGTGTTTGTGATAAATGGGTGCACAAGAGATGTAGTGGTATTAGAGGTACACTGCAAGATAATGCTGATTATATGTGTGTGGCGTGTTGGGGAGAGCAGGTGAAGATTGTTAGGTGTGAGAGGGTTGAACTTACTGGTGAGTCACATGAGTGTGTGGAGGAGTTTTGTTATTTGGGAGACATGTTGTGTGCCGGAGGTGGGGCTGGAGTTAGCTCGGTTGCTAGGGTGAGAAGTGGTTGGAAGAAGTTCAGGGAGCTGTTGCCTCTCCTGACACTGAGAGGACTCTCCTTATGTGCTAAGGGGTCTTTATATGCAGAATGTGTTAGGAGTGTGATGCTGTATGGTAGTGAGACCTGGGCAGTAAAGGAAGAAGATATTCGCAGGTTTAAATGTACAGAAATGACAATGATTAGGTGGATGTGCAGTGCGTCCCTGCATGCAAGGCCTGGGGGGACTGGGTTTACGATGGAAGAGTTGAGAGGTAGGATAGGACTGGAGTGTATTGGTGTTGTGATGAGGAGAGGTAGGCTGAGGTGGTCTGGACATGTGGAGAGGATGGGGGTTGAGTACAGAGGGTAAGAAGTGTTAATACTGGGGGAGGAATTGGGAGAGGTAGACCGAGAAAGACATGGGACGAGGTCATTAAGTGTGACTTAAGGGTTAAGGGACTGAACAGGGAGGCTGCCAAAGATCAAGCAGCATGGAGAGCCCTCATTAGGTGACCAAGGCCAACGCATGCAAGCATGTTGGAGCCTTCAAAAACAAAAACAAAAACAAAACAGGAAGAAGGATGAAGAAAGAATGAAGGAAAGAGACAGAAGAGAAAGGATGGAATGAAGGAAAGAAGTGAGGAAAGGGCAGGCACTTGTGAGCAGCACTACATCGAGTGAGTAGATGGCCAGCGCCCCTGCCAACCACTAAAAAAAAATAATACAGTAATAATAATAATTATAATATGGTATGGAAGAACTGGCACTTTTAAGAAACAAGACCAGATTTTTATTATTATTATTAATCATCATCATCATCATCATCATGGCAGGGAGAAGGAGGGTTGTGAGAAGAGAGGAAGAAATCAGTAGGATGGAAGTGGTGGAAG
>JAGKTI010009337.1:16143-31214 GCA_018397915.1 Birgus latro | reverse complement strand
TTCTTTCTATCAGTGTAGCAAATGGATCTTTACTGTTGACTCTAGAGGTACTAACATAGAATGGTGTTGTTACAGGTTTGATTAACTGTCCACACATCAACACTCTTTGGTATGAACCATTCTGATCCAAGTACATAAAGTCCAAACTGACTCATATTACAGAATTACAAGTATTACTTCAGATCTCTATTTTTTTTTTCTCTCTCAACAGCAAATGTTGGGAATTAATTAGCTAGTTTTGGCACTTGGTTTAGTTTCCAGTCCACAGAAAACATCAGTTGTACCATGGCCAACCTCAGTATGGGATTCCTTACCAAGAAGCACAGTACTGTATTATGTTTATTATGTATGCAGGACTAACCTGGAGTATGAGACGGCACAGGCAACACAGAGAACAGTCATTGCTACTGCCACTTTCCACAGAAGCTCCACCAGCGAGCTGCTAATGTGACGTAATCTGGAAATATTTTCATACAGTACACTTAGCAAAACACAGCTAACTACTGATGTCTTTACCTAAATATTACATTCATTCATTCATCATCCAATCCTACGTTGCCCCATGAGGAGCATAGAAGCCCGGGGCTAGGCAAGTTGGTCTTGACATTTAAGACGAGACTGACTAGCCTCACTCATCCCTGAGTGGCATTACGTGAGCAATAAACCCCAACCAGCCCTTGGATATAAAACTTCACTGGCTCAATCTGATTGGAGCGCCATAATTATCCACTAAACAACCAGGTGCCAAAATTTGGTTATAAGGTTACCACCCAGCGTAGTAAGTGGTTTCCTGGTGAACAGGAAACCATTTGGCTTGTCACTCAGTGCAGAGTCACCTACAGGCAGAAGGACGAGGAAAGAATGAAGGCAAGAAAGACAGAAGAGGGAGTGTAAAGTCACCCATAGGTAGAAGGACAAGGAAAGAATGAAGGAGAGAAAGACAGAAGATGACAGAGGGAAATGAGAATAGAGGAGAGGAATGGGCAGACACCCGAGAGCAGCACTATATCGAATGAGTGGATGGTGACTTAATAAAAATCCCATAAAAGCGAGGGTGACCAATAACCCACTCATGTAATATTATGTGAGCAATAAATTCCAACTACCCCTCACATATTTAATATCTTTATGGGCCAAATCCAGTTGAAACATTTTAACCCATTAGGCCACCAGCATCCATTTGGTCACATGGTTACCACCAACTGCATTAAAATTTCCTGGGTTACAGGGAGCCAATTGGGTTGTCACTCAGTGTAAAGTCATCAGAAAGCAGGACAACATTAAGTGAGTGGATGGCAGATGCCCTTACCTACCAGTAAACAATGATATTACAAAAAAAAGTAGCGAATTTTGTCTTGGACAATATTCCAGATCCACAAAGTTATTCAAGCACATTTCATTCCCCCCCCCCAAAGGATAGTGGGATAAAAGTCAGTTTTTGACCTAAACTGCCTCTTAAACTTTAATGAGTGAAATATGGGCTTTATATAATATGGTTCTGTTACGGATTTCCTGTAATAGATAGAGTGCACTGGAACTTCAATAGAGAGAGCAAGAGTTCAATCCTTTGTGTTCATCTAGATCCAAAAGGCAAGATGGATCTCTACTGCATGGCTAATCCTATATGTGTGAAAATATTACCAAAGGTTATTCAACCTCAGGTGACACATGGAGCACTGCCATCAAGCAAAAACATACAGATACTAGAATGGTCCCATGGTCTCTGAAAATATAAAATGTAGGTACACAATTCAATGGGTGTAAAGAAATTTAGTGAGAGTACAAAGTAATCCGGCCAATTACAACACTCACTAAACTGAAACATAATGTAGCTTACCTGAATATAAAGAAAAGGACGGAGTAACTGGCAAAGAACCACATCATTTGAGAATGTGAAGACGGCATGCCATACTCAGTGTAAAGACCAGTTCGCATCACTGGCCGTGGTTCCCTGACTACATTCTTCATTATTAAATTGATTACTTCATTCAGCAACATTCCAGCGAAGAAAGTGATCTGAGGAGTGAAACATACTCATGTTAACCCATTCAATTTGATTGTTTCATTTCGTTTTTGAAGGCTCCAATATGCTTGCATGCGTCGGCTTTGGTCACCTAATGGTGGCTCTCCACGCTGCTCGATCTTTTGCACCCTCCCTGTTCAGTCCCTTAACCCTAAGTCACACTTAATGACCTCGTCCCATGTCTTTCTCGGTCTACCCCTCCCAACCCTTCCCCCAGTATTAACACCTCTCACCCTCTGTACCCAATTATCATCCCCCATCCTCTCCACATGTCCAAACCACCTCAGCCTACCTCTCCTCATCACAACACCAATACACTCCAGTCCCACCCTACCTCTCAACTTTTCCATCGTAAACCCAGCCCCCCCAGGCCTTGCACGCAGGGACGCACTGTACATCCACCTAATCATTGTCATTTCTGTACGTTTAAACCTGCGAATATCCTCTGCCTTTACTGCCCAGGTCTCACTACCATACAGCATCACACTCCTAACACATGCTGCATACAAAGACCCCTTAGCACGTAAGGAAAGTCCTCTCAATGTCAGGAGAGGCAACAGCTCCCTGAACTTCTTCCAACCACTTCTCACCCTAGCAACCGAGCTAACTCCAGCCCCACCTCCGGCACAGAACATGTCTCCCAAATAACAAAACTCCTCCACACACTCAAGAGACTCACCTGCAAGTTCAACCCTCTCACGCCCAACAATCTCCACCTGCTCTCCCCGACACGCCGCACACATGAAACCAGCATCATTTTGCAGTCTACCTCTAATACCACTACATCTCTTGTGCACCCATTTATCACAAACACTACACAAAATGGAATTACTTCCCACACCCTTGTGGCAAACTGCACATGGCCACTCTCCCTCTCCTCTGATTAAACCGCCACCAACCCTAGATATCATCACTTTTGTTTTATCTGCATTTACCCTTAAGCCCTTGTACCCCATACCATCTCTCCACTTCTTAAATCTTTCCTCCGCCTCCTTTTCATTCTCTGCAATTAACACCAAATCATCAGCATACAACATCTCCCATGGGAGTCCATCTCTGAAGTCACGTGAGAGGGCTTCAAGCACCATGATAAACAACAAGGGACTCAAAACTGACCCCTGATGAACACCAACATTCATGGAAAACTCATCACTCAAAGCTCCATTCACTCTTACCTGGGTGAAAGCACCCACGTACATGGCCATAACCACCTTAACCAACCACTCTTCCAACCCCAGCTTTCTCATTGCCCACTTCACCACCTCTCTAGGGACTCTGTCAAAGGCCTTTTCCAAATCAACAAAAACAAAATACAATTCCCTTTTCTTTCCAATATATTTTTCCTGAAGCTGTCAGACAATGAATATGGCATCAGTGGTCCCCCTGCCTGGCATAAACCCAAACTGCATCTCATCGATATTCACTCTTTCTCTAATCATACCTTCTAGAACTCTCTCCATTACTTTCATTATCTGATCTAAGAGCTTTATACCTCTGTAATTTCCCCTTTCCAGGGCATCACCCTTCCCTTTGTACACATTTACAATTACACTCTTCAGCCAATCATCTGGGACAACACACTCATATATAATCCTATTTATCAGGTCAGTGACTAACCTCACCCCAGTATCTCCTGAGGCCATCAACATTTCGGCAGTCAACCCAGACACACCTGCCGCCTTCCCCACCCGCATCCTGCCTATTGCCCCACTCTCAGTAGCAGCGTCAATCAAAGGCCAAGGGCCAAACACTGGATCAGCGGGCTCCAAACCTTCTCTATCCCAATCAAACTCCTCATTCAACAATAGGCTATAATGCTCTCTCCATGCACCTTTAATATCCTCACTGTTCACCACTACCCTTCCATCGTCATTCTTCACACACTGCTCACCTAGAATGTCCCGATTATCCCTCTTCACCTGATTTGCCACCCTAAAAATCATATTTTTCCTTTCTCCATGATTTAGATTATCAAGTAAAAGTCTCTGTGACTCAGACTTCGCCCTGTATACCTCTCTTCTAGCCCTGCGCTTGGCAGCCAAGTACTCCTCCCTGTTACCACCCTTCTTCCATTCCCGGAAAAGTCTTCTTTTCTCCTTAACTGCAGCTTCTACACCCTCATCCCACCAACAAGTTACTTTATGTCTTGGTGGGCCTCTTGTCCAACTGCATATTGCATCGGTAACTCTCAAGAGGTTGTTCTTAAGGGCTCTATACTGTTCATTAACGTCTCTATCTATGGCTTCCTGTTCAGCCACCACTCTCCTCATCTCACTAAAAAAGGCATCCCTTACTGATTGGTTTCCCAGCTTCCATATTTTCCTCCTAGGTACATATGTCCTTCTTCTCATCACTCATTCCTTAAGCACCATGTCACAAATCAACAGTCTGTGCTGCTGCACACACTCTTCGCTTCCTATAACTTTAACATCCCTCACTAATCTCCTATCAACCCTCCTAACCAGAAAATAATCTATCTGACTACTATTTCCCCCGGACTCGTACGTAATCAACCGGCTCATTCTTTTCCTAAAATGTGTGTTGCACACAATCATGTCCATAGCCTCCCCAAACTCGAGTATTCTTTCCTCTTCCGCATTCTTCACACCATATGCACATCCTCCATGGACTCCTTCATAACCTTGATGATTATTTAAAATTTAATTCTTGCTACTTGCAAGCAATTTTATTCAGAAGTGGTTACATCTAGCCTCCATATCCTCTTCATTACCAGGTAACTTTTCTAAAGTGAATAAAATCATATAAAAATAGCAAGAATAATATACAGTACTGTATATACATTATAAGACAATTTTACTGCGAGGCTAAACAGAGACAAAAATAAAAAACAATATTACTGTAAAGCTTACACTAATTAACCTTTATCAGTCACAGAAGTCTTTCCTATGCTATTAAAAATATCTGGCATTTGTCTGTATAAAATATGTCAGAGTACTGAAAAGATGGGCGTAATTTGCTTCAAACACAGGGACTGCTAGCATTATCCAGAATAAAATACAAATGCTATCATAATAAAGGAGTTATGGTAATACTACAGAATCTCATCAGCTTGAACTTAAACCTGCCAAAATTTCCAAAGTTTTGAAAAAATATATATAAATCCAAATACCATCCATCTATCATCCAATCCAGCATTACCCAATCACTAGCATAAGTCCTGCGGCTAGTCCAGGCATTTAAGGCAAGAGTGACCATTTGCTCGCTCCTTATGGGCATTTCACAGACAATAAGCTCCAACTATTTATATCATAATGATCCAATTTCTGTATGTTTGTTTGTTTGTTACCATAACACAGCAAAAACCGGCGCATGTAGCGCAACTTTTGTTAGAGCAAGGTACAATTAAAATGCTCTAACTTGAAGAGAAAACAGTTTCCAGTCCAATCAGGCCACCAGTTCCTGGGTTATAACATTTCTGACTGACAACAGGAAGAAACCTGACATTGACCAGAGGCCGCTAAAGGTGCCATTTGAGCGAGTCCCTTAAAAGCATGCTCTTGTGGGCCACATCCAGTTAGAAAGCTCTACTTCACCAGACCAGAAGTTATCTAAAAAATCGTATGAGGACAATGGGGCTAATGCACTACCTCAGTACTCAGCATGAAGGTCCATCCTTGATTTTCCTGTCTGTATTAGAAAATAGTCCCATAAAGGGGGAAAGTAGTCAAGTATAACAGGAGGAAATCTAATACTGTATCACTGACCAAAACACTTTCCAATACCATTCACATAAAGGAGGTATTGTATAATACTTTTTGCCTGAATGGTATCATTCATTCATCATTTCACACTGTACAAATTATTACTGTACCATAGTACTGAATATATGTAAATAAGTGAACAAGAATTACTTGAAAAAAGTATTGCGTATAGAGTACTGTCATTTCATTAATTATGTAACACTACACACATTAACATACATATCATACTGGCACTTACTGTATGAAGGTCCCGTCTGAAGAGTATAAGTGTCACAAACCCTACGATGATTGCCAGAGGAGCCAGGCTGACCACTGCCAAGAACTTCCCTATGGCGTCACCTGCAAGGTTTATTTACTACTGTAGCTCTTGAAGGTAGTTTTGTTTGTAAGATGAAGCTACGATTACAAAGACTTGCATGATGCATTGATGACTGTGTAGCCTATTTCACTGAGCATATTGTTTGACAGTTCTACTTTCAACTTTCTCTTCCTTTGTCTCTGGAACCTATCTCATCCAGTCACGTAGGTGGCAATGAAGATTGGGGTGATGATGACGATGATGAGATGATGTAACTGCACTATTCATACTGTAAGCCAAAAATTTCTTACACAAATAGTACACCTATAACAGTTTTTAAAAACTGATATAATAGTATACGTAGTCCTCATTACAGGACAAAGTACAAGTATACTGTTGCTGTTGTTGCTACCACTGTTTTACCCAGGTCTGTCTGGCCAAGCTGACCCACTGAACACAAGCAACTACCTGCCTTCCTGTGGCAGACAGTGCCTTGCCAGAGTCAGAACAGTGTTCTTCCACATGGCAAAGTGCAGGGAAAATGGAGGAGGAATAACTCCAAAAAGAATGAGCTATGTACAAGAGATATGTTTGAGCATAGTCTCAGTGCAGCCTTTGACTATAGTGCTTGTTAAATGTGGTTGAGTTCCCCACCTCAAAGTGTTGTGCAAGGCCAGCAACCAAACCTTGGCCCAACGTCATTCCCATGGCAGTACCTCGTGGTACAATGGTAACCATCCACCCACTACTTTTTTGGTGAGGAAGTGGATGCTACACCTTCCCCAAGGATGACCAGGGATTATGCAAGGCAGGGGCATCCATCTTCCCTAAGCCAGATACATGCTCCAGCTGCATACCCAGGGATCATACAGCATACTTAGATATAAAGGCAACTCAATGACTGAGGAAAATTTCTATGAAGTATCTGAAATCAGTCACTATAAACTGTGATGAAATACATCATTAACATCATTATTTAACCCTTCGCTGCCCCTTCTGAGAATTATCAATAGGACCCAGGGCTATGCCATTAGTTTGTCTTGTTATCTAAGGTGAGAGATCAGTTCATTCTCACAGAGTGGCATTATGTGAGCAATGATTCCCAATCATCCCTTGGATTTAAATCTTCATGGCGACCATCTAGTTGGTTATAATGTTACCACACTATGCAGTAAATAGTTTCCTGGAGTGTATAAAACTATTAAGTTCAGCACTCAGTGTAATGATATATGAAGGTAGCATTAATTCAGGTGCATGGATGGTAAGCACCCCCACCTACTACAAAGTTCTTAATACTCAGAACTGGTATAACCATACAATACAACTGAAGCTGAAGTGCTACAAACCCTGCCTCCTTTCCGACATGTTAGTAACAGTAGGGTGGGAGTGGGCTACAAGGTAATCTTCAAGGAGACCCAGAACCATCTCTGATATAAATTAATAAAAGCTTTCACCTACCTTTGAACTGATATAGTGACTTTGTAAAAGGTGTACAGAAGTGTATTTTTTTGTATGAAGAGGACCCATCAATATATATGAGATGGTTAGGTTTGGCTAAGTTAACATAAAATAGATCAGGATAAATTAGGTTGGATTTAGTTACAAAATTTAGGTTACATTTGGATAAATCAGCAATTATAAAGGTAACATTGTGCCCAAAAATGGCATTCTAAGACAGCGTCCATCACATCTATCTTCAGCGCAAACAAGATGGCATGTCTGTCTGTCTTTAGTGCTATGGAGGATTGTAAACAATGACCGCTTTTTAAATCTTATTTATGCCCAATAAAAGAAATAAAAAACACCAAAACTTGAATTTAGAAAATACTCAAAGCATCCTATGATGGGCTTTGGAAAAGAAGATAAGAGAAGAAAATTGCAAAATAAGATGGTCCCTAGCCTCCTTGAAGATTACCCCTTACACCAATCCCAAGCTGCAGATCTCAAAAGGGGAACAATGAAGATCTGCACAAGCCATGCTGCAAGCCTCATATGAGGAACAATTTAAACTGATATAAAACAATGACTCCAGGAAGATAAACTACTTTACAAAGAATTACCTCAGCAGAGGTTAAATGTTATTTTTTCTCCCAATATTATCATCATCAATGAAGGCAGCAGCGAAAACCAGTGATGATAATCTCAATACAAAAATATTTGTTGGTCTTTTATATTCCTTCCCAAAACACAAATAGCAGACTTCTATTACTACAGTGTCAATTAAAATATAATGACAGTCATGAGGTATTTCCAAGTTTCCTATGGTTTGATGTGTTGACAGGACCCCCCCTCCCCTCTTTTTTTACAGATCAGCATATACAGTATGATTTTTCTTGTTTATTGTTTGTTTTTAAAAAGGTTTGGTACTTCATACTGTGTATATCTTAGATTCTAAGGAATAAGAATTATTTTAATTTAACTGCCCAGCATTGTTTTGCTACCCTGTATTTACATTTTAATAGATGTCTTCTATGTGAAGGGAATGTATGTTTCCATGCCCGAGAAAATAACTTTCGTAATGCGCAAGGCACACTCATTTGGCTCCAGGCCATGGAAGCAATAATCATTCCAGGAAAAATCAAAGAAGTACTGCCTGAGGGCTTCCCAATCCGCTGCTCCAAAGTGCCACAGGCGGCGTTTCTTTGGAGGGTCCGCAGGCCATACTGGAGCGATAGGACAGATTAAGGTAATAAGGTTGTGATTGGAGGAGCCCAACAGAAAGATTAAAAGTGGAAGCAGAAGGATTAGTTGTAAGGAAGAGGTCAAGTATGTTGGAGCTCTCTCCAAGGCGGTCAGGGATACGGGTAGGGTGCTGTACAAGCTGCTCTAGGTCATTAAGGATAGAAAAGATGTAGGCTTGTTCACCAGGTGGATCAGTGAAAGGAGAGGAGAGCCAAAGGTGGTGGTGAACATTGAAATCTCCTAGAATGGAGATTTCAGAGAAAGGAGAAATGGATAGAATGTGTTCCATCGTAGAAGTAAGACAGTCGAAGAATTTTTCATAGTCAGTAGAATTAGGAGATAAGTAAACAGTGCAGATATATTTAGTCAGAGAATGACAGGAAAGCTGAAGCCAGAGAGTAGAGAATTCAGAAGAATCAAGTTCAGGAACACGAGAGCAAGATAAGTCGCGAATATATACACAACAACCACCTTTGGCTTTGAAATTAGTATGGAGAAAGTAGGAGGATACAGAAAAGGATTTGCTATCAGTTGCCTCAAACAGCTGAGTCTCAGTCAGGATGAGAAGGTGAGGTTTAGAGGAGGAGAGGTGGTGCTCAGCAGAGCGAAAGTTAGAGGAAAGGCCGCAAATGTTGCAGAAATGATAAAGAAGTGAGTGGCATCTCGCTGAGTCGTCACCGGGAGAGGGGCAGATGGTGGGCGCATTTATGGTCCCCCCACCCCTCCTGGGGACTCCAGGGCTTGGTTATGGTCGCCATTTTTCATTTCAAATTTTAAAAAGGAAGTGTAGTGTGTACTGTGCATGTAGTTTGGTGCTGACAGTTAGAGAAACTTGTATTGGACAGCATACTGGCCTACTCTCTGTGTTACTGAAACATCGAAAAAGTTCAGCAAAGGGGGATGGTCAGGAACTAGCCCCGAGGGCTAATGAAACGGAAGCTCCAGCTCTCCCTGTCATCAGTTTTCCATCCACCTTGGGAGTACTGCCCTGCTCGACTGGTGCTACAGTCTACTCCTAACTACCACTGGGAGTGAGTGCTCACTGCAATGGCTGCTGCACAAGCTCATTTTTGTGAATAAACTGTGAATAAACTGCAATGCCTCGCCACTAGACCACATGGGAATTTACAGTATTGTGCAGTGTTAAGAAATTAGAATTCAGAGTGCAAAGGATTAAGTGCAGCACAACACTGGAGGCGGGTTAAACTTCATAAAGGCGGCCACGGATGGGTTGTAAGTACCCTGGATACTGCTAAATATTTTCCATACTTACCTCTAAATCCTCATTCTCTGGTTCCATTTCATTTATTTCATGCTTTGTGTCCCTTATTTGTGAGAAAAGGGTCTTGAAAGGGTGAGGTTCATGTCTGGTATAGAGTTACAGTACCCTGTCAACTGCTAAATATTTTCCATACTCACCTCAAAATCCTCATTCTTGGGTTCCTTTTCATTTATTTCATGCTTTGTGTCCCTTATTTATGTGAACAGGGTCTTAAATAGGTGTTATGCATGTCTGGTAGGGAGTTATGTAGGTGGTTTTCTGAGTTAAGTTGGGTTAGGGTCCATAAGTACCTGTCCAGAAGGCTCAGGCCCAATTTCTGGACGGACCCAATTTCCAGACATCTGCTATCGGAGGGATTATTCTACTTACATTATCACAACCATAAACCTAGTTATATACAGTACATAGTTCCTTAAACAAAATTTTGTTACTACTGGCAAATCCCAGTTTAACGATGCAATTGGTTAACCCTATGTGCACCAATGATAGCAGAGAGCCATCCAAACTTTTTGTGCATCAGGAACCAACAACGGCTAACAGACATTCAAAGAAATTTCTGGATTTCTCCACCACACAGGCCTCTTATGAGGGAAATATTCATAGTCTAGGCCTTAAGATGGCTTTGTCACATTAATCAACAATTGGCAACCCACTCCTGCCATTCAAGTGGTACTCATGCATTCTGCATCCCATGAGTGATAACATACCTAGATCTGGCCCAGCACGCCGCCTGTACAAGTCCTCCATTTTCACCGCCGAGGCCTTGGAAAGGCTCCAAGAGCATGGCAGCACCTCTGAGGATAGTGTGGAATCTTCATGAGAGGAGTTTGAGCTTAGAGAGGAGGATTTCGAGGACTATGAGAAGCCAACTCTCCTCATGCGTTTAAGAGGCACACCCACTCGCCCTCACACTTAGCACAGTGATAGTGATGATGGTGATGCAGTAATCCCGCATTTATTGGGATACGATAGAGCCAAAGGCATGACCAGGTAGTGGCAACATTTGGATAATGAACACTATACCCAGACCCTACCTATACCCACCTTCAACCTCTACCTAACCTATTTGTATAGTACCTATGCTTAACTTGCCTGTGTTTTCCGGTCATTCAGGCATATCTAGACATCAAAATACACGTAGGAATTTCAAAAATAATGGTAAACACCAAGAAAATCATGCACAAACCCCAATGAAGACCAAAAAAACACCTTACTCATACACTATGTACAGTATTCCTCCTAATTTTTGTAGTGTTTTCAGGTCATTCTGCCATATTTTGACATCAAAATATACACATGAATATCCCAACAAAATTTTCAACACCAAGAAAACCATGCAAAAAAAAACAATGAAAACCAAAAAACACCCTACCTAAACTCTACTGTGTGTACAGTGCCCCTCCTTATTTTGGCACTGTTTTCCAGTCATTCTGGCATATTTTGACATCAAAACATACACAGACTGATCCAAAATTATTTTCAACACAAAAAAAAAAAAAAAAAAAATAAACACCCTACCTAACCACTACTGTATGTACAGTTTCGTTTTTGTTTTCGTTTTTGAAGGCTCCAACATGCTTGCATGCGTCGGCCTTGGTCACCTAATGGCGGCTCTCCATGCTGCTTGATCCCTGGCAGCCTCCCTGTTCAATCCCTTAACCTTTAAGTCACACTTAATGACCTCGTCCCAGGTCTTTCTCGGTCTACCCCTCCCCCAATATTAACACCTCTCACCCTCTGTACCCAATTATCATCCCCCATCCTCTCCACATGTCCAAACCACCTCAGCCTACATCTCCTCATCACAACACCAATACATTCCAGTCCCATCCTACCTCTCAACGCTTCCATCGTAAACCCAGCCCCCCCAGGCCGTGCACGCAGGGACGCACTGCACATCCACCTAATCATTGTCATTTCTGTATGTTTAAACCTGCGAATATCCTCTTCCTTTACTGCCCAGGTCTCACTACCAAACAGCATCACACTCCTAACACATGCTGCATACAACAACCCCTTAGCACGTAAGGAGAGTCCTCTCAAAGTCAGGAGAGGCAACAGCTCCATGAACTTCTTCCAACCACTTCTCACCCTAGCAACCGAGCTAACTCCAGCCCCACCTCCGGCACATAACATGTCTCCCAAATAACGAAACTCCTCCACACACTCAAGAGACTCACAGGCAAGTTCAACCCTCTCACGCCTAACAATCTCCACTTGCTCTCCCTGACACGCCGCACACATGAAATCAGCATCATCTCGCAGTCTACCTCTAATACCACTACATTTCTTGTGCACCCACTTATCACAAACACTACACAAGATGGAATTGCTTCCCACACCCTTGTGGCAAACTGCACATGGCCACTCTCCCTCTTTTTTTATTGTACCACCACCAACCCTAGATATCATCACTTTTGTTTTATCTACATTCACCCTCAAGCCCTTGTGCCCCATACCATCTCTCCACTTCTTAAATCTTTCCTCCGTCTCCTTTTCATTCTCTGCAGTCAACACCAAATCATCAACATACAACATCTCCCATGGGAGTCCATCTCTGAAGTCATGTGAGAGGGCTTCGAGCACCATGATAAACAACAAGGGACTCAAAACTGACCCCTGGTGCACACCAACATTCACGGAAAACTCATCACTCAAAGCTCCATTCACTCTTACCTGGGTGCGAGCACCCATGTATATGGCCATCACCACCCTAACCAGCCACTCTTCCAACCCTAGCTTTCTCATTGCCCACTTCACCACCTCTCTAGGGACTCTGTCAAAGGCCTTTTCCAAATCAACAAAAACAAAATACAATTCCCTTTTCTTTCCAATATATTTTTCCTAAAGCTGTCGAACAATGAATATGGCATCAGTAGTCCCCCTGCCTGGCATAAACCCAAACTGCATCTCATCTATATTCACTCTTTCTCTAATCATACCTTCTAGAACTCTCTCCATTACTTTCATTATCTGATCTAAAAGCTTTATACCTCTGTAATTTCCCCTTTCCAGGGCATCACCCTTTCCCTTGTACACATTTACAATTACACTCTTCAGCCAATCATCTGGGATAACACACTCATATATAATCCTATTTATCAGGTCAGTGACTAACCTCACCCCAGTATCTCCTGAGGCCTTCAACATTTCGGCAGTCAACCCAGACACACCTGCCGCCTTCCCCACCCGCATCCTGCCTATTGCCACCCTCACAGCAGCAGCGTCAATCAAAGGCCAAGGGTCAAACACTGGATCAGCGGGTTCCAAACCTTCTCTATCCCAATCAAACTTCTCATTCAACAATCGGCTATAATGCTCTCTCCGTGCATCTTTAATATCCTCACTGCTCACCACCACCCTTCCATCATCATTCTTCACACACTGCTCACCTACAATGTCCCGATTATCCCTCTTCACCCGATTTGTCACCCTAAAAATCATATTTTTCCTTTCTCCATGATTTAGATTATCAAGTAAAAGTCTCTGTGACTCAGACTTCGCCCTGTATACCTCTCTTCTAGCCCTGCGCTTGGCAGCCAAGTACTCCTCCCTGTTACCACCATTCTTCCATTCCCGGAAAAGCCTTCTTTTCTCCTTAACTGCAGCTTCTACACCCTCATCCCAGCACAACGTTACTTTATGTCTTGGTAGGCCCCTTGTCCAACCGCATATTGTATCAGTAACTCTCAAGAGGTTGTTCTTAAGGGCTCTATACTGTTCATTAACGTCTCTATCTACGGCTTCCTGTTCAGGCACCACTCTCCTCATCTCACTATAAAAGACATCCCTTACTGATTGGTTTCCCAGCTTCCATGTTTTCCTCCTAGGTACATATGTCCTCCTTCTCATCACTCGATCCTTAAGCACCATGTCACAAATCAACAGTTTGTGCTGCTGCACACACTCCTCGCTTCCTATAACTTTGACATCCCTCACTAATCTCCTATCAACCCTCCTGACCAGAAAATAATCTATCTGACTACTAATTCCCCCGGACTCATACGTAATCAACCGGTTGATTCTTTTCCTAAAATGTGTGTTGCACACAATCATGTCCATAGCCTCCCCAAACTCGAGTATTCTTTCCCCTTCCGCATTCCTCACACCATACGCACATCTTCCATGGACTCCTTCATAACCTTGAGCTGCTTCACCCACATGACCATTTAAATCCCCTCACAGAACCACTACCTCATCATCACCCATACCACTCACTACACGTATTAAATCATCCCAAAATCTATCCTTCTCTGCGTCATCCAATCCCACCTGTGGAGCATATGCTGATATAACTGAAACCAACCTCTGCCCCTCCTATTTTTGGCAATGTTTTTGAATTATTTGAGAGAAGCATGTGGAGTCACATGGAGACAGACTGGCAAATGAGGAAGTGAAGGAGCATTGTGGTGTGGATGTAGAAGTGGTAGGAAGTGTTACGAGAAACACATTAAGGTGGTTTGGCCGTGTGGAAAGGATGGAGAGTGAGAGACTGATGAGGAGAGTTTATGTGAGTGAGAGGGAGGGGCAAGGCAAGGATGAGATGGAGGGATGGAGTGGAGAGGTATATGAGAGAGGGGGGTGAGAGCTGGGAGCTGGGCAATGGAACGGCGGGGGACAGGGCGACATGAAGCGATTTGTTTGTTGCCACTCCTTACAGGATTAAGGCATCTGACAACAGATAGATAAATAGATAGCTTTCAAGTCATTCTGCCACAATGTGACATCAAAATATATATAGGATTATCGTTTTCGTTTTTGAAGGCTCCAACATGCTTCCATGCGTTGGCCTTGGTCACCTAATGGCGGCTCTCCATGCTGCTCGATCTCTGGCAGCCTCCCTATTCAGTCCCTTAACCCTTAAGTCACATTTAATGACCTCGTCCCACGTCTTTCTCGGTCTACCCCTCCCAACCCCTCCCCCAATATTAACACTTCTCACCCTCTGCACCCAATTATCATCCCCCATCCTCTCCACATGTCCAAACCACCTCAGCCTACCTCTCCTCATCACAACACCAATACACTCCAGTCCCATCCTACCTCTCAACTCTTCTATCGTAA
>JAGKTI010009337.1:0-11211 GCA_018397915.1 Birgus latro | reverse complement strand
AAAGTCCGCCACTAGGTAGCGGGGGCAAAGTTTTCTGGCCGCATGCCCTTGCTGGCGTCAACCCCTGTAACGTAGTGGGGTACGTTGTGTGATATGTAAAGTGCCTGTGGTGTAGTGCATATGATAGTTAGAGGAAATGTTTGGGAGAGCATGCTAGTCAACTCTCCATGTTACTGTCACACTGAAAAGGTCAGCAAGGGGGGATGATTAGGTAGCTAGTGAAAGGAGCTCCAGCTCTCCCTATCACCAGCATTCCATTCCCCTCGGGAGTACTACCCTGTTCGGCCCGTGCTACAGCCTCCTCCTACATCCAAAATAAATTTTAGCACCACGGAAACTATGAAAGAAACCTAAAGTTTCCTGCCGAAAAACATTCGATCAAGGTACTTACCACCCAGTGAACGGCCACCAGACTTCTTAACCCACAATCTCCAGCAGGTGTCGAGTTGTCCCGTGTTGTCTAGTGTCAAACAGTAGTGCCTAAAAATGGTTGACAAACTCCTCATCATCATCCTCAACCTGCCAGAGGTGGGCAATGACTGGTGACGTGTGATGTGGCGATGGTGACCTACCCACCTCTGGAGACTCCGAAGACAGCCGCAAACTTACATCCAATGGAGACCCAACGGTTGTCGATGTGCTCGGTTGCAGGTCCAGTGGTGAAGACGGGAAACGAGGAGGTGGTGGTGGTGGTGGTGAGAATGGGCTGGCACTCGTGGGGGTCACAGGCTTGAAGAATGAGTCGATCCTGGTCTGACAATAGGACCAATGATTCTGCTGGAGAATGACAGCATCCCGGACTCCCCACAGCTCCATCGCCAGGCGGAGCGGCACAAACTCCCTGTCACTGTGTGGGTGCTCAGCATACTCCAGCACCCCCTCCAGATAACCACGGGGGACACAGAGATGAAGGATTAAAGGAACTGCGAGTCAGGGTCCTCATCTTCGTCCCCATCGGTCCTGCTGTCCTCTTCCGTGCCTGCAGAGGCAGCAGAATTGATCTCCTCATCAGACATAGTATGGTAACCAGGATCATTGCTGCCATCATCCAGCCAATCCCTCATGTCATCGATGTCCACCTGCTCTCCTGCTGTTCGGAAGAGAGAGTGGAAATCGTCCACATGTTTGATAATGGATAACCTCCTTGACGAAATGTCTGTGGAACCATTCTCTGAAGATCTTAGTGGTAAACCAGGCCTTCAAAGAATGGGACCGCACAACAGGCAGGGTATCCATAAACCCACGGAGACAACATGGTTGTTTTGCATGCCCAACAACAACGGGTGTGAGGCGGTGCGTCCCGTTAGCGTGGCACAGCACAAAACAGACACACATTATCTGGAGAACTTCTGACTAGACACAGTTTTCTCCCTTTCCTCCAGTAGGGTGTTGGTGGGCAAGGAGCAGTAGAACAGACCAATTTCGTTAGTGTCATAGACTTGACCGAGGGCAGGGCCTCTGTCCTTGATCAGGCACTGCACACTCTGGCAAAACGAGTCTACTTCCTCTGCTGCTGCGTTCATGGCCTCGCCATGTGCATTATGGCTAAAAAGTCCATGGCGAAGCTTGAAGCAAAACAGCCATCCCTCAAACGCCTTGAAGTCCTGCACATTACGCAGGCATGCAAAGTTCTCGGCAACAGCCTTCACCTCGTCCCACACAATAGTACACCAGCACCACATTGCTGACGAAACCACATCAATGGCAACTGGTCAATAATGGTGTGCCGGGCCTGGGCCATTACCTTCCTGTTGCCCTTACAAGTGCTTTTGGCAAAGTCCTGTTTGTACTGTATAAGCTTGTCACATGACTTCTTGATATCGAACAAAGTTGAACAGGACTGATCATACTCGCAAAGAATGCGTCCTGCAGTCCAGCCTGCGTCAATCTTGCCCAATATCTCACGTTTCTTCTCCAGAGTCAGAACCTGCCTCTTCCGTTTTTCAGGTTGTGGTGGGGCCATCACCACACTCATGAGAGTACAGCAGAGAAGGGCTATATCATGAGAGTACAGCAGAGGAGGGCTATATCATGAGAGTACAGCAGAGGAGGGCTATAACCTGAAGAAGGTAGCGAACCAACACAAATGCAACCGCATTCACAGCCATCGTTGCAAGTGCTACCACTCAAAAGGGAGACAAAGGTGGGAACTGAGGCGCTAGCTTGTGTTCGCTGGCAAGCAGTACAGCGCTGCCATATCGCACCCAACGGTTGCTTTCAAGCATAGAGGAAGCAAAACGCAGCAAACTGACATCTGCATATAAGGTTCACTTCTGTTTGTCCAGGCAAGGGTTAGTGCATGACAGCAACTGCGAATGACCAGCTCATCACCATCTCAGGCAGTGTATGACTAATGCGGCCTGCCAGGCAACTCTGACCATTTGGTGGGGAAGGGTACAGGTGCGCATGGTAGGGGGTTTCGCACTAATCCCGGAGGACGGGGGACTCCTGCCTTCCGGTGTAGAGGAGGATATGCGGTTTTACCATACATTTACTCGTGGATTATGGTCTGTGTTACATGCTCTGGCCACCCATACCCCTCAGCCAGGAACAACACTTGCCTTGTCCTTTCAAAAATAACCATAGGATATTCTCAAAAATATGCTCAATGTGTTTCCCAGGCAAAATTACATAGGTTATCCTTACCTATCCTTACCCCTGCGGGTAGGGGTTTTTCAAGAATTCTCCCCCAGTATCCCTGCTTGTTGTGAGGTGACTAAAAGGGTTGGTGGTGGGTTAGTGCCCCACCCTGTAAAACAACTAACTAAAAATACCAACAAGAAGCCTCGGACCAGGACTGACCAAAAGTTGACGAAAAAGGACCGGACAAAGGACATCGTAAAGATTGCAACATGGAATGTAAGGGGTATGAATGATGAGGTGAAAGAGAGAGAGATTGTACAGGTGCTTCAGAGTGTAAAAGTGGATATATGTGGAATAACTGAAACTAAATGACGAGGTGAGAGTGTGAGAGAATGGGAGTATGGACGGGGTATATGCGCGGGAGTGGGTGAGAATGAGAGGGCGAAAGAGGGAGTGTGTATTGCTGAGTGTGTATTGCTGTGAGCAACAGGTGGAAGGAGAATGTAAGAGAGTATGGATCAGTTGGGTCAAGGATTGTGTGGGTAAGAGTGAAAGTTGGACTACAAATGTGGGCAACTGTGTACATGTATGCGCCAACGCAAGATCGTGTAAGTAGAGTCAGAGAAGAGTTCTGGACAAATGTGGAAGCCTGCTTGGAAAAGTTTGAAAGGAATGAAAGAGTGTTTCTGATTGGAGACATGAATGGAAAAGTAGGGAATGAGAAGGTGGATGGAGTTGTTGGTGAGTGGGGTGTGCCTGCAGAGATGGATGAGAATGGCAGTGCCTTAGAGGACATTTGTGCCGGGAGGGGGTTGGTGTTAGCTAATACCCTCTTCAGGCAAAAAATAATCCACAGATATACATGGCGAGTGGTGAGAAGGGTGGACAGTGGAATGAATGAACGGAAGGCAATGATTGACTATGTGTGTGTGGATGAAAGGATGAGAAGATGTGTAATGGATGCAAGAGTATATAGAGGTTGGGAGAGTGGACTTTCTGACCACCACTTGGTGGTGGCAAAGAATCAGAATCCAAACAAGATGCAGGAAGAGAAAAAGGGAAGGACAGGAGGAAGCAGTTCTTACAAGGAGGGTAAAAAAGTTACAAGAGGATGGAATAAAGGCTGAATATAAAAGGAAAGTGGAGGAGCGATTGGGTAAATGGTGATATGTAGAGGTGTATGGTATGTAGGAGGACTGCTGGGCCTTGGATAGCAGGCTATGAAGCCTATGCCCAAAGTCGGACACATTAAAAAAATATATATATATATATATTGGAGCAGATGGGGAGATGGGGGACGTGGAAGGTCTGTGCAAGATATTCACTGAAGAAATCTGTGCAGCATGTGAGGTGGTGTGTGGGGTGAAGAGAAGACGAAAGGGGGTTCAGGGAACAGCATGGTGGACTGAAGAGGTGAGAGAGGCCGTGGCACAAAAGAAGAAAGCATATGATGAGTGGATGAGGAACAGGGGCGTCGAAGAAGCTGAGAGACGGACGAGAGAGTTATATGTAGAGAGGAGGAGAGAGGTGAAAAGATTAATAAGAGAGAGTAAGAAGAGAGTGGATGAGGAATTTGGAAGGAATTTGAGTGCAAAGTGAAGGGAATGTAAGAAAATGTTCTGGAAGGAGGAAAAGAGAGCTAGACAGGGTGCCAACGAAGTCAGTGGGGGTCTGAAAGATAAAAATGGTAGATTACTAGTGGAGAAGGGAGAAAAAGTAAACAGATGGGGAAAACACTTTAATGAACTGTTGAACATAGAGAATGAAAATAATGCAAGTATAAGTGGCTGGGGAATGGAGGGGAGGAGGGTTGTGAGAAGAGAGGAAGAAATCAGAAGGATGGAAGTGGTGGAAGCAATGAAGAAAGTTAAAATGGGGAAAGCCCCAGGAATGGATGGAGTGTGTGGTGAAATGCTGAAGCATGGGGGAGAGATAGTAAGAGAATGGATGTGGAAGGTGTGCAGATTGGCTTGAGAGGAGGGTAGAGTCCCGGAGGATTGGAAGTTAGATATAATTATTCCTCTGTACAAAGGAAAAGGGGAAAAAGCAGTGTGTGGTAATCACAGGGGCATTTGCCTTCTCAGTGTAATAGGAAAAGTATATGGTAGGATACTTATTGACAGAGTTAAGGAAATAACAGAGGAATTAGTTGGAGAAGAACAGGGAGGTTTTAGGAAGGGAAGAGGTTGTGTAGATCAGATATTCATTCTTAGATCTTTAGTGGAAAAGTTTCTAGAAAGGGGAAAGAAGTTGTATGCAGCCTTCATGGATCTGGAGAAAGCATATGACAGGGTGGATAGACAAGGATTGTGGAAAGTACAGTATTAAGAATATATGGAGTGGCTGGGAAGTTGTTGAAGGCAGTGAAGAGTATGTATGAGGGTGCTAAGGCTGCAGTGCGTGTGGATGGCAAACTGAGTGAATCTTTCCATTTGAAGGTTGGATTGAAACAAGGATGTATCATGTCTCCATTGTTGTTCAATCTGTACATGGATGGGGTTATAAAAGAGATACAAGGTCAGGCAGTGGATGTTGGAGCAGCCCTAGTGAGAGAGGGCAGTATTTGGAAACTCCCTGTACTGTTGTTTGCAGATGATACTGTGTTGTTGAGTGAAGACAAAGGGGAGATGCAAGGCTTGGTAGATGAGTTTGGGAGAGCGTGTAAGAAACGGAATCTAAAGGTGAATGTAGGGAAGAGTAAAGTGATGGTCTTCGAGAGAAGTGAAGCCCGTGACTGTACAGTGAGATTTGATGGGGAGGATATGGAGAATGTGAGTGCATTTAAGTACTTGGGTAGTGTGATGAGTAAGGATGGAAGTCTGGAGGGTGAAGTGCTTGAAAGGGTGCAGCAGGGAAGGAAGGTTGCTGGTTCATTGAAAGCAGTGATAAGAAACAGGGAGGTGAGCATGGAAGTGAGAAAGTTGTTACATGACAGTATTGTGATACCAACTCTAACATATGGAAGTGAAGCTTGGACCCTGTTGGAAGGACGGAAGTCAAGAGTGAGAGCAGTGGAAATGAGTTTTTTGAGAAGAGCATGTGGAGTCACATGGAGAGACAGACTAACAAATGAGGAAGTGAAGGAGCATTGTGGTGTGATTGTGGATGTGATAGGAAGTGTTAGGAGAAACAAGTTAAAGTGGTTTGGGCATGTGGAGAGGATGGAGAGTGAGAGACTGACGAGGAGAATGTATGTGAGTGAGGTGGAGAGGGCGAGATGGAGGGGGAGGCCAAGGATGAGATGAAGGGATGGAGTGGAGAGGAACATGAGGGAGGGGGGTGAGTTGGGAGCAGGGTAGTGAAATGGCGGGGGACAGAGCGACATGGAGGCAATTTGTCTGTGGCCACTCCGTGCGGGATTGAGGCGTCTGGCAATAGATAGATAGATAGATAGACAGATCCTTACCTAACCTAACCAAACCTATCCCATTAGGGTTGCTTGGCTAAGGCGGCTGCCTGTGGTACTGAAATGAATACCCATACCGAATGGAAGTGTATTGTACAGTGCTATACATACACACATGCAGTACTGTATAGTACTGTGTACAGCACTATAATATGCATGGGTACACAAATTAGTGTACTGATATTATAATCATATCATGGGAAGCAATCTCACTCTCTCTCTCTTTGTTTGTGTGAGTATGTAACTCACCGGGTCAGTCAGGATCACTTGATGGCAGTGATCGTCAGCTTTTACCCTCCCGGAAGGGAGCTGAGAGCTCATATAGTCCGATCTATGGGCAAGGCTGTGACCTTCACACATGCACACACCCATCCCCTTGCTCAAGGTGGGCAGTAACCACAAACTCCGTTAGTGAAAATTTTCGCAACCTGAGCGAGGCACGAACTCCCGTCTACCAGATGGTAAGCGAGAACGCTACCACTGCGCCAGCAGTGTGTGTGTGTATGGATGTCTCCCGGTGGCTGCATGAATTTCAACATTCGGTAGAGAGGCAGACGGCTGCTGTCACCAAACATGTACAGTACTTGTGACTTGTGGTCTGTGTTCAATGGTGGTGGCGGTTGGGCAAGACTTAGCCCAGTGGCCACATGACATTTGAAGTTTGACAGAGAGATGGATGGCCACTGTCACTGAACATGCACTCATGGCTTGCGGTCTGTGTTACAATCTCAGTGGCAGTAAGGAAAGAGTTACCCAGGTGGCTGCACGATACTGGATATTTGGTGGGGATGGAGACCGCTTGAGGGTTACAGTTGTATTTTCAGGTGTTGGAGGTTCATTAGGAGTGATTGGATGAGCGCGCAACTTTGACCATTCAGTACTGGAGCAGATGGACATTTTGGCTCTGGTTGTGAGTTACAGACTACTTTCCGCTCACAGCTCGAGCCCAGTGGCCAAGATACCGAATGTTTGGACATGTTGGCTGCCCGGCCGAAGTTCTCAGGCACTTTTACGTCCTGATAATAGCAAGTAAATTCAGATAATGGTTTAACAGAGCCAAGGTCCAGTGTCCAGATACTGAACATGTCTGGATAATGAGCATCTGGATAAATGAGGGACTACTGTAGTTATGAAATTACGGTGCCAATGTCCTTTCTGTTTCCTGCTGACTGGAAACATGAAATTGTTTTGTCTAGGAAACAACCACGTGAGGGTGAAGAGGGTGGCATATCTCCACCAACACCACCACACCACTCCTCCCATTCAGAGCATGGCAGTATCCATGGCAATGGCTAGAGTCACTCGCGGAGTTGCCACACATACTACTAACACCACTGTTACATGACTTAGCTGAACAGTCCGACTTTAACAAACAGTATTACTGCATTATATGATGAAAATAACATTATGTGGTGGCATTAAGCTCAGTCGGCTACTGTCTTTATCAACTACACCCTATATCAATGTGGGTGGCTGTGGCATAACCACATCAGCTCCAGTGGCATGATGTTCAAACACACAGCTGATCGGCAGGACAAGGGGGCCCCCCACCCCACTGCCAAGAGACGTCATAACAATCTCAATAGGTGCTAAGACAGTGTGTTTCTTGAAGAACTATTGCTATGGAATAGGTTTCTGGTAAAAACACAAAATCCCAAATTGGCCGGTCCTATGTGCACAAAAAATTTTAATTTCAGATGGTGCTTGGTGGGTTAAGTAAAAACCCATCCCTAGGTGGGGTATCATAAATTGGGGCCAATTTAATATGTAAAGTGTATGGATGTATTTTTGAGCCTTGGGTTTCCCCCCCAACCAAGTCCTAAACCCACCCAAATGAGTCCAAAAAAAATTTAAAGCCATTATAAATGGCCTAACAGCTGTATAAGAAGCTAATCTAAGCTTAAAACCAGTGCCCATCTCGCTTGTACCCAGTCAAGATCACTGATGAATGCAATCTCCGACTCGTATTCAAACCTAGTAGAGAAGAAGCAGCAGCATTGTATACAATACAATTCCACCATCAGATGGTCCCAGGACAATTAAATAAACATCTGTTATGCATAATACTCAAATAATGTTTGAATGACGCAGAATCGTCCAAAGTGCAAATTCTTGTGACAGAGAATCGCTGATGTTTTGAGGGAAACTCTCTTAATGGGGAATGCAATCAATGATGCGATCAGGATAGCCTTTTCAACGGCCCCTCTTTATGTTGTTTTAGTTACTGTTGTGGTTGCTGAGCTCCTTTATTTTCTTCTCTCTTATTTTCCAACAATTTATTTAGATTTGTATTTTCAAAGCGTTCTCCCTTGAACAGCTCAAATGTAAACACACGATTTATTGATGTCACAGTGTTAGTGGTAGGTGGTGGTGACCATCATCCAATCACCTGATGTAGTGCTGCCTACTTCTTCCTTAGCCTGTATCATTCTTTTTCTGTGCCTGTCCTTCTCTCTTCCTATTTCTCCCATCTTTCCTGTCACTATTCCTTTTCTTTCCTTTACAGTTGGCTTTACATTGAGTGACATGCCAAATGGTTTCCTGTAAGCCAAGTAACCATTTACAATGCTGGGTAGTAACCATATAACCAAACCATATGTACTTCCTACGTGTCAACAAGTGGGTTGGTGGAGGGTTATTGCCCCTCCCCGTAAAACAAATAACTCAAAAGTCAAATGGCCACCCCTTACGGGATTATGGCATCTGGCAATAGACAGATAGATAGACAGTTTTTGTCAATGCAAGAAATATTTACTCTTTAAGGCTTCCATAATTATTAATATTTATTTAAAATTATCCACTCACTGAATGTAGTGCTGCTCTGGGTGTCTGCCTTTTCCTTTCATCCTCTTCCATCATTCTTTCCTCTTCCTTCTGTCTACGGGTGACTCTGCACTGAATGACAAGCCAAATGGCTTCCTGTACACCAGGAAACTATTTACTATGCAGGGTGGTAACCATATAACCAAATTATGAGGGCTAATGGTTTACTGGGTAATTAAGGGACTCCAATTGGATTGAGCCTGTGTAGGTTTATATCCAAGGGCTGGTTGGGTTTACTGCTCACATTATGCCACTCAGGGATGAGTGAGGCTGGTCACTCACTATCATCTTAAATGCCAGGACCAACTTGCCCCAGGCTCCTACGACCCTCATGGGGTGACATACGAATGGATGATGAATGGATGGATTATTATGTACTGTATTCCATGATAGGTTAGATGTTCAAAGGTCAAACATAAAATATATCTTTGTAGAGTCGCCTAGTCATCCACATTGTTTTGTAACTCGTCTGATGGGCGAGAATCTGTACCCCAAATGACAGGACTCACTCCACCTGTAACTAAAACACATTATTCAAAGTCTAAAAACAGTTTATAAATCACCCTAAACCAGGGCTTAAAAACGAAATTATTTTTCAAATGGTTCATTCCTGGCACAGGCAGTATAATAACATTTCGTTTTTTGTTCCTCCTCGAAACATAACGTTCCTGAACCGGTTAGAAAGAAATGAAAACCGGTTAGAACGTTATTCTCAAACTATGTACTGAATATGCTATTAGCCCAAACTAAAACTCCTAACGTGGCAAAGTTATCCAGGACTTAAAGCTGATCCATGTTACTGGCATGGTGTGGGCCTACTGTTAAGACAACACAAGAGTTTTCTATTAACTTGCTCTACTGTCATATTTTTGATGCAGAAAGATCTGTGTGTGTGTATTTACCTAATTTACATAATTGTGATATACAGGAAATGAGCTACGATCGTGGGGTCCCGTCTCCGTTTCTCAGTAAGTCAAATTTTGCTTTAAACTTGTTTAAGTTTTTAGACTGGACGATCTCATTGTCCAGTCTATTCCACAGGTCTATGCTTCTATACGGAAAACTATATTTCTTGATGTTCTTCAAGCAGTGTGGCTTCTTTAGTTTCAGACCATGTCCTCTTGTTGCTCTCTTATCCCATAAAAACAGATCTTCTCTATCAAGTTTATCTACTCCCATCATGGTCCTGAACACTGCAATCATGTCACCCCTCTCTCTCCTTTCCTCTAAGGATGGCAAATCCAGCCTTTCTAGCCTCTCACTATATGACAGACTCTGCCAAACTGGGAACCATCTTGGTTGCTGTTCTTTGTATTCTCTCAATCTTGTTTATATCTTTCTTTTTGTGTGGGGACCACACTACTGCTGAATATTCTAACCTGGGGCGGATCATGGCCACTATCAGTTTTTTCATCATCTCTTCACTCATGTAATGAAATGCCACTCTTATGTTGGTCTAGAGTTTATATGTCTCTAACTATCTTGATGTGTTTTTCAGGTGACAAACTATCCTGGTCCAGCACTCCTAAATCTTTCTCTTCTCTCGCTTTTGTGATTGGTTCTTTACCCATCATATAATTCAGTGATGGTCTCTTGGTGCTTTTACCCATTTCCAATATTTTACACTTTTTTGTGTTGAATTTCATTTCCCACATCCAGCTCCAGTCATGTATCCTATCCACATCCTCCTGCAGCATTTTACAGTCCCCTTCAACCTCTACCTTCCTCAAGATCTTTGCATCATCAGCAAACAGACTTGCATAACTGTTCGCTCCATCTACCATATCATTTACGTAAATCAGGAACATTACTGGCGCCAACACCGAGCCCTGTGGGACACCACTTGTTACTTCTCTCCATCCAGACATCCTGTCCTTTATTACTGTCCTCATTTGTCTGTCTCTCAAAAAGTCTCTCATCCATTCCAGGAGGTTACCCTTCAGTCCTCCTATATGCTCTAATTTCCACATTAGTCTCTTATGGGGTACCTTGTCAAAGGCCTTCTCCAAATCTAAATATACACAATCCACCCAACCGTCTCTCCCCTGTAGCACATCAATAGCTCTTAAGTAAAAGCTCAACAAGTTGGAAACACATGACCTTCCACTTCTAAATCCAAATTGACTTTCAGTCAAAATATTCATCTCTTCCAGATATTTTATCCAACTATCTTTCACAATCTTCTCGCACAATTTTGCAACCATGCTGGTTAGGGACACTGGTCAATAGTTCAGGGGTTCTTCCTTGTTTCCTCTCTTGTAAATTGGTACCACATTTGCTCTCTTCCATTCCCGAGGCACTTTCCCTTCTTCCAGCGAACACACAATTAAACTGTGAATCTTATCTACCAGTTGGTCTCTGCATTCCTTCAGTACAAAATTTGAAATTCCATCTGGTCC